>JAPQRP010000002.1:32146230-32164520 GCA_037367295.1 Apogon hyalosoma
GTGTGTGTGTGTGTGTGTGTGTGTGTGTGTGTGTGTGTGTGTGTGTGTGTGTGTGCGTGTGTGTGTGTGTGTGTGAGGATATGTGTATATTTCTCACCGGTTTTAGGCAGAGCATCTTTGATTGGCTCCCAGACTCAGGGTATAAGTGTATTACATAACAGGGTTGGCAGACACAGGGAGGACGGACCGCGAGACTCACTCGGTGCGTCGGAAAGAGAAGCCTCTTTCTGGAATACGGCACCTTGTTACTCGCCATCTCAGGCACAGCTCTTGCAGAGGACCATCACCTCGACCACTTCCAAAGGGATTTAATTATCATGATTGTATGAACCGGACTTCTCCATGCATACACTTTCTGAACACTTACATGCCACAAACATGGTAAGGCTGGCTGAAGGTGTGTGTATGTGTGTATTTGTTCAAGGATGCTGTAGGTGCTTTGGTGCAGCTGTGCTATGGCTAGAGATAGAGGAGGATGTTGGAATGCAGTGGAGCTGCCAGTGCAGTGAATGCTGATGTGGTGTGCTGCAAAGATGATATAAGCAAGTGAATCGGCTTTCACTTTTTCCACATTTCCTTGTCAGTCTCCATTCCTGTGCTTGAACATGAAACAGAGAGCAGTTCCATGTATAGCCATACAAAGGGATGGTTTCCTCTGCATTCATTTGCATTGACCCAAATACAGGTTTTGCAGTGTAAAGACGGCTGTTTCGCCCTCTGATCTCTGATGTTGTAGATGCAGTGTAACAATAATAATGACATAGGTCATCCCTGCTGTAGACACACTGGTAATGATAAGTGTTGTAGTAACACTTTTGTGTTTGTGTGTTTACTGTATGCCTTTTGATCAAGCTAGGTACAAGGCTGTATTATGGCAGGGATAGCAAAGATTGATTATGTAATGGTTTTAATTTATTCAGACATGTAGAGGGAAAAAGGATGCAATGTATTGAGAGGGCAGTGCTGATCTCATTAGGAAGATGGAGGGATGAGGGGAAGGAGAGATCCGAGCACAGGGAGGAACATTGGCTGTGAATGGATCTCTATCTCCCTCTCCCTTTCTCTCTCTCTACCCGTCGCTCCTTTCTGTATCTTGCTTATATTACAGCAGATTGATGGGGACAAGAGAGATTGCGCTTGGAGTGAAAGGGGCTGGAAACGGAGTGGTGCTGGAGACAGGGGTGGATTAGGACAAGCAGACATTACAGTAAGAGAGTGAGAAGCAAGACTGACCTCAGTGCTCAGGCTCATCTGCTCTATGGATGCTGTTTCAGGCAGAGGTCCTGATGTCACATGGCGACTGTCATGTTTAACAGCTTTGTGGTTTTGTAGTTATTCTCATATGCATCCATCTGTATAACAAGTGATTTAAGTCCTATTCCTTTTCCTGAAATAAGAATCATTTTATAACCTTTTTGAGCACTATTCATTGGTCCTGTTTCCATGGCAGCATGACACATGTTTTTGCGGTAATCCTCCTCTCTTTTTGTAGTGGAGAGCTTTGAGATATAGGGTAGAGCTATTGTTACCCGACTCCCATCCCAATGTGATACCTGATTGAATCAAATGACTCAATGACACGCCTGATCTAAAATCTGCGAGTAAAAGCCCACATTGTACTTTGTATATTTACACACACACAGAACTTATGTTACTGCATTCAGTTATCAGAACAGTTTGTCATGTAAATATTTAATGACAGAAAGATGTAGTAGTTATTTTTTATGCACAGCCAGGTTATGCATCCCATTACACAGATGGAAACAAACTAAGCCTAATTTTGGAAATATTCTGGTGCATCCTAAAGTGTCCTTGCCTCATCCTATCATCTTGTCAATACGGGTGAAGCATCCTCATCTGTCGCTATGACGACGGCTGCACTGTTCCCTTGCAGGCATGGATGTCCCTCCCTATGTTCACTCTTCTGCCCTGATTGGCTTATATCCCCTGTAGCTGCCTCAGTAAGCCACGCTTGCGTACAGGTTGTAGGGTCAGTGTAGCTTCAGTGTAGAGAGCTTAGGTCCTCATGGGGCTTGGATGAATATAAACAGACAGGCACAAAATAGATGTCCTAACACACCGCATCACTGGAAATCTAAAACAGTGACACGGAATAATTCGTTTTTATTCTCTAAGAGGTAAAGCAAGTGTACATGAAAAACGAGCTATCCCATTTGATACAAAACACACACACACACACACACACACACACACACACACACTGCACCTTGAGACTATTAAACCTCAGCACAAGCAAAGAACTAATTTTGTGTCCATCCATGTGACATCCCCGTCTCCAGCATTTTGATAAGCCCCTACCTAGAGCCTAAGCAGCTCCTGTCAGGCTTGGTTAGAGCTGCTTGCTCTGCCCACAGCCCCAGGGATTGGATGCATGGTTAGCTCTGGACTGGAGAATGCTGATGAACACTACTTTTGGAGAGAACAATAGGAACATACATTTGGAGCTGTGCCACGGGTGCACACACAGGTTCAGGGGTGTACAAATGCATGCAAAATTCGAAGTATGTGGGCAGGTGTATGTGTGTGCACATACATGCCAATCTTAAGGCTGCATAGGTGACAGACAACAACGCTGTGTGGTAGATGTATGATGCCATGCTTGAGTCTTTCTGTTTTGTCCTTAAATGAGAGCAACCTTTAGCCCTTCCAATGCTCCTAAAGAAAACTGATCAACTGACAGGAGCGCATTCCCAAGTCCTTACAGACAAACATCTCGAGTATGTACATAATGTAATTTTATGCTCAGATTCATGGCCACATTTATACAATTTGAACATTTATTTTCAGTGTCGCATCATGTCTACATTATTTATTCATGATGCTAAAATCAATAGAAAAGATTTGATGAGTCATCCTTCCATGTTTGTCAAAGAGTGTGCAGTAGATAGACTAACAAGCCCTGGTGACAGCATGAAGGAAGAGAAATTATCCCTTCACATTTGTTTGCTCCTCGGCATTTATATTACATTAACACATGTAATTATTCTAATGTCATAATGGGCCAATTACTGTCCCGGTGTGGAGACTGGTGCTCTGCTTCTCAACGTTCTGTTGTTTCTCCACTAATGGCTCTGCCTTTTTTGTGTTGTTGTATTTTGTTGTGTTGTGCTGTGGTCTGTGTTAGCTATTGTGTTATTCTATTTGCAATCCCTAAGACGCCAGTGGGCCCTGGCTTTGAGGGTGTGTATTTGGATCCATTAGTAATCCGAGTGGGTTTAACACTGAGGCCAAAATGAGGCTGAGTACTGTATTACAATCACTTCCAAATTTGATTCATATGCTTAAGCATCTTATAATGAGAATATAGCGTAAGATATTGGTTTTCTCTCCTTCACTTTCTCCAGTTGATAAGTGGAGGTTCAATCGTCAACGCTGAGGCAGTATGGGACCATGTGACCATGGCGGACCGGGAGTTGGCGTTTAAGGCCGGTGACGTCATCAAGGTGCTGGACGCCTCCAACAAGGACTGGTGGTGGGGCCAGATTGATGAGGAGGAAGGATGGTTCCCTGCCAGCTTTGTACGGGTGAGTTAGCTCTAGCCATGGCTAACCAATAACCATAGACACAACACACACCCACTCACATGCAGAAATGGAGGCATATGAACATATTGTTTGCACTAGAGGTGGGAATTTTCACTGGCTTCACAATTTGATTTGCCGCCCAAATGCACAATGGTGCTTGATGCGGCTTGATGTACTGCATCTTCTTTTTCCTGTATCAGTGCACCTTGCTACTTTTTAACCGATTAATACAAGCCTTTGTGTAAATCCGAACTCCCATTTTATTGAGAAACTACTTTAAAATATCAGACAGCAAAACATCTTTTCACTACACCCACCTCAGTACACAGACATTATGAAAACAGCATAAATCAGTCTGCTGTGCATTACAAGAACAGGTGTGGATATTCCCTGGCCCTAATGATTAGGCCTGTTATGATTATTTCCTAATCATCTTATTGCAATTATTTGAACTAACCACAATTATTCTGCTTCTCCACTCACCTGTATAAAACAGCTGGGTAAAACAGACTCTTTTTTTTAAAACTTCATCTCATTGCACCACCTTCCTCTCAAGGAGCTACTACTGGTGCCTGTTATTGTCAACAATTTCTATATATATTTCAGTAATAGTATTTCTGTAGTTAAGTTATTTATTTCATATATTTCCTGTGCAATTTAGTTTATAAAACCCAGGGGCAAACAGTGATGAAATTTTTATTCAAGTGTTCTAGTGTTCTAGTATTCAAATGCCAATTCATACCTCCTCATCTTCATTGGGTATACTGATGGAATATACTAATGGGATAAAATCAGACAAAATATAGGTAAATCGTTAGTTGCAATGTTTTCTATGAAAATTAATCAGCAACTATTAAATAAACATAAAAAGACATATTGTTTATTACAATTGTTTGTATGACAGTTTCTCATCTAGTGCAGTGTCATTATTTTAACAGCGCTACTCACAATTTGATTCGATTATGATGTCTGCATTGTGATGCATCTTTAAATCAATACTTTTCCACACCTCTGCTATGCATGCAAGCTGATGAAGACACGTAGAGGAAGATACACTGGCACAAGTCCCACGTGTCCTACACACACAAAAACATGTGCATAGGCCTTACACCCAGAAACATTGATATGTTAATACCATACCAGCCCAGCTGAATAATGATTTATTTTACTAATACAGAACACTCAGGAGATCAGAAAACAGCCAGCTAAGTTCCTTTATCTGGTGTTCAGGGACAAAAAAACAAAGATGCTGATGAACCCTTTTTTCATTTTGGCGTCACCTTCAGCTTATACCCTTGAAATGTGCTTAAATTTACCCTCGCTTTACTCATCATATTATATAATCTCACTTACATCTGAGCTCAGTTAAGCCCCACACAATGTTTACTCCAAAGTCTGATGCAGCTACTGTATGTTTTTTTCATGCCGCTTTCACTTAACACTGGAAGTCTTATCAGAGACAGATTTAGCATCTTTGTTGTAGGTGGAGGTTTCCCACAGCAGAGCACTCTCCTCATGGTCATTCCCACCTGTCCACCCTTCCATATTCACTCCTGAGAGGGCAGGGCAGACAGGCTGACTGACTGTCGAAACAAAAAGTGTCTTTCTGTTCTGTCATTCTCTTTCTCTAAGGTGGAACCCCACCCTCCTCAGCCCCAAACAAAACAGGTTTTCTATATCAACCCCATAGCAACTCCACGGTTCCAAAACACCACGTCAAAGGTGCGTTTTTTCCCAGCCTCATCTTACCCATCCAGCCTGCCCGACCACCCGCCCGCTCCAGTCTGTCCACGCAGCGTATCCTCGACATTACCAAACATTAACGTTCCCATAACGTTCTCGCATCATCTTTTACGGGATTAATAGAGAGGCAGAACTGATGAGTCAAAAGTAAAGAAAACCTTTAATGTCTTCTCCAAGGCCTTCACTCAAATTATTCAAACACATTTTGGAATAATTATTCTTAATAACACTTATTATGGCTACTTGTATTTGAAATACTCCTATTTTGTTCAGTACTCTATTTACTATTGACTCTGACAATTTTTCAGTCTTAATGCTGCGCTACTAGTTCTTGTCTGCAGTCAGTGCTCTACCACCTGTCACTCTGCTTGTCTGTGGCGCTGCATTTCTCATCTTGTGTTTGGCATTCTACCCGTCGGTTCTTTGATGTTCTCCTGGCAAACTGTGTGTCATCAGGTGTTGGCTGCTGGACATCTGAAACCACGCTAACTTGGCCCTTTCTATGAGCTAGAGTGGAATAGGCTATGTATATGGACTTGTGGTGTGTATGTTTGTGTGCGTGTTTTGGTGAGTGCATGCAAGCGTGAGGAAGTCTTAGAGTCGTGTGCATGGTTATGTACAGAAGGAAGAATTTTGTGAGTCACACACAGGGCCAAAGTTGGCCACTGAGTATCCTCTAGGCAACAGCCTAAGAAAGAACCTTTTTTTAATTACTCTGGAATTCTTGGCAGTATGTCCTTCACCTTTCTGACATGCTGGATCAAAAGTCCTACTCATCGTCCAAGTTACCAGAGACACTCCAAATCAAGCTCTGTATGTGTGTGTGTGTGTGGTGCGTGTAGATGTCAAACATTGTTGTGGTTCGACTGTCTAACCCTATCTGTGAACTAATCTAAATTTCTGTTGGTTGCTTTAGAATCAAATGCTTTAGTTTAACCAAGCACACTTCTTATTGCAGTGTATGTGTGTGTGGCTCTGTGTATGTGTGAATGTGTCTGTCCTCAGCTGTGGGTGAACCAGGAGGATGGGGGAGCAGAGCCAGCTGAGGGGACCAGTGAGGTTCAAAACGGGCACCTAGACCCGACCAATGACTGCCTGTGTCTGGGCTCGCCCCTCCAGAACCGGGACCAGATGAGAGCCAACGTCATCAATGAGATCATGAGCACAGAGAGACACTACATCAAACACCTCAAGGACATCTGTGAGGTACTTAACACGTGCACGCAGCTACAAACCCACACGTACACACCTTGCTGTTCCTAAGCATGCCTGAATACAAAAAATAAATAAAATACAGTAGACAGACAAACAGCTCTAAACACTCCTACGTTCACACATTTGTACAAGGCATATTTTTTGCTCTTGTTTCCAGAAAAATAATTTGCTTTTTTGTTAGATACAAAACCACAATATGTCAGCTGTACACTTGAGTGGCAGCAGTCACACTTGGAGAGATCTACTCCAGATTAAATTTGTCATTATATTATGAATCATGCTGCAAAGTGATAAGCCTGAATTCACACTTAATGAAATTAAACAAAAGCCTCGTCACTGATTATATTTTTACCACGGTGAGCCTTTATACAGGGTGTCCATAAAGTCTCTTTACAATTTAACACGTTTATTACAAAAGCATATGACTAGACAAATCTGTGGAAATTATTACAAAATGAAAAGTAGATACTGAAGTTTTTTTTTTTTTGTTTTTTCATTGAATCCACCTCTGTATGGACATCATATACATTAGTTGTACAAAGCACATCCAGACAGTACTGGATTTGTTTCCATGTTGGCTGTATCATAGCCTCATCAGTGGTGTCAGTGGCATCAGTGATCTATTCCTTCAGCTTGCTGATGTCCCATATCTTTGTTTGTTACATGATATCTAACCCCATAGAAAGAAATCCAAGGGAGTGATATCTGGTGAATGAGGTGTCCAGGGAATTGGGCCATCCCTTCCAATCCACCGGTCTGGAAATATTTGATTTAGGAACCCACCAAAATGTAGAACCCAATGTGGTGGTGCACCATCTACCTGGAAAATGATGGTTAGTTGAAGGTCATCCAGTTGTGGTGATACGTATTCAGTCAAAAGGTCAAAGGTCAACAATTGCACTAATTGATCTCTCGTTGAAGAAAAATTAACCAATGATTCGATTGGACATGATTCCACAAAGTGATTAAAAACTTTGAAAACCACTTTTGTAATACATTTTTTAAATTGTAAAGAGGCTTTGTGGACACCCTGTATATATAATCAACATAAGCATGACACTCAAATGTTGAAGCTACATTCTAAATCTAATCTAATATACAATCCAGATAAATTTAAACCTTCTTTAAATTATATGAAATGTGTTTTTTTTCCTTGTCACACTTCTGACTGTTGCTACTGTATCCTAATTATAGGTCTGGTTGATCATGGTAAATGGTAAATGGACTGAACAACACATTGTTACGCACCTTTTTGGTGCCCAAAGCACTTTACAATTCCTCACATTCACCCATTCACACACACACACACAAACACGCACACACACACACACGCACACACACACACACACACACACACACACGCACACACACACACACACACACACACACAGTCATACACCAGTGGGTGACTGCTGCCATTCAAGGCACTGCCATCATGAGACAGTGAAGTTGTGTATTCGCAGGAATGTACAGATACAAGGATATTCATGCTATAAAATTTTATGCATAATACTGTTGATTTTTTAGTGTTAAGTTGAGACTTAATGCGTGAAACAGGAAAAAAAAATCCTTTGCAGCACATTGATGTATTGTAGGTAAGATTTTCACTGCAATTTTTCCTTTATCTAATCATCTCCGCTTAATCCTCCATATACCTTATCAATGCAAAGCATCATTTTTAAGCCGGTGCACTAAAGCATACATTCCACCTCCTCACCTCTGTGTTTCACGCCTGTGAGAGAACCTGGCATCTTCCAGGTTGCTGTGAACATGTACAGGCAAGAAGTGTAGAGGAGTTAATGGGTATTTTCGTTATCCTAATAGATTATAAACACAGTTGTGCATGCTGGTAAAAGTACAAACTTTAAAGATTTAGAAAAGCTAATTAAAGGAAAAAATGCTTGGGAATTCTTGCACACATGGAGTCAAAGTGCAAAGAAAGTGTGTCTACTGTATTACTCCCTACTTTTGATGGAATGTAGTAACTGAATGGTCTGTGCTGTTGTATTATAAACTGCAATCACCTCATAAAATATGTAAACCTTCATTGAATTAATTCTTGCTCAGTCAATGATTTTGATAAAAAATCAAAATCAGTGAGCCAGTTGTTCAGACAATTACATTAAGTTATTGCAGTAATGGCTACAAAAAGGCTTAGCATGTGTTTTTGCACTTGCATATAATTGCTATCACAAGGACAACACAGAATTTTGGCTGGTGGAGTGTGAAATAGCAAAAACCTACCTCTTACAGCAAATCTTTTCCCAAAGTGCCAAAGCTTCAGGGCATTTAATTAGCCACAAGAATTGGACTGACAAATTGGGGCCACAGTTTGACCTATGCAGAATAGTTTTTGACTTGACAAAAGTGTCTAGAGTCACAGTTCATTTTGATTCACTCGAGTTTATATTTGAGATGTGATTTAACATGTTAACTTCAAAGAAATGTCAAAAGAAGTGGTGACAAGTAGCAGTGTAATGATGCTAATGATTTCAACTCGTCAAGAGTTTAATGTAGCTGCTAACGCATGTTGTCGCAGGGCTACTTGCGCCAGTGCAGGAAGCGTGTGGACATGTTCAATGATGATCAGCTGAAGGTCATCTTCGGGAACATCGAGGACATCTACCGCTTCCAGATGGGATTTGTTAGAGACTTGGAGAAACAATACAACACAGAGGAACCTCATCTCTCTGAAATTGGACCATGCTTTTTAGAACACGTAAGTTTACATTGTCTTTTTTAACCCATAAAAATACATTTTTCTCTCTAACCTTTCTTAAGTGATTTATCACCATTCGTTATATTATTCTCTGCATTTTGCAGTTTTTAAGTAAAAAACACGCATTTTCCTATATTTAATTCACTGATTATGTAGATGTTCATAAAAGTTCACATTAAAGTTGAGGGTTATTATATTAGATACAGAGAAAACTGAAGAAAAAAAATGACTTTATGAGCAAATATATCATTAACTGAATATAAAACAAGCATCTCCATCCACAGTCATTTATCAAACTTCATGGGTTTTACTGGTGAATCAATAGATGACAGTGTTTCCACGTTCACTACGGAGCCTCTAAACGTCCAAATGGGTCATGTCTGATGACCATGGAAAGATGACAAACTGCATAATTGCATTTTACACCAGTTACTTACATGCATTGATAGGATTAGTGGATCAAGAGATATTCAGCATTTTAGATCAGTAGATGATTTTGGTTTCCAGTGGCTGTTTGGGTGTTTATGGGTTAAAGAAAAAAATATAAAGATCACAAATCAATCGACTCACACTCACTGTCCATCCAAGAGCAGCTTTAATTGCTAAGAATTTTCTTAGGCAGGTTATCTCAAGAACAGAACTCAATTATCTCATTATCTTGAGATAACGTTTAAGATGTAAAGACAATTAAGCCGTTCGTGGTAGTACATCAAAATGAAGGTTGATCTTGAGAAAAGTAATGGCATTTTTATGGCTGCTTTCTAATCAGATTTTTCACCTTTCTCCTCGCTGAAACATGATACTTTGCTCATTTTCCTGTCTGATCATTTCTCTCTATATTCCTTATTTCTGCAGCAAGATGGTTTCTGGATCTATTCAGAATACTGTAACAATCACTTGGATGCTTGTATGGAGCTGAGCAAACTGATGAGGGATGGCAGGTACCAGCACTTTTTTGAGGCATGTCGCCTCCTCCAGCAGATGATTGACATCGCCATAGACGGCTTCTTGCTCACCCCTGTCCAGAAAATCTGCAAATATCCACTACAGTTGGCTGAACTGCTCAAATACACGGCACAGGAGCACAGGTATTGTCCTTTTGCAGCTGGAATCACATATAATCAGCTGATTGTGTTGCTGTTTGATGGCTGTTAATTCATTTCTAAAAAAGAATCCATTATTGGCGCATCATTGTGCTCCAGATGCATTGTTTTGTGATACAGCTGTTGCAGGTGTTGGGCTTATTCTACTGAAACAGTGTTTATCCATGCATAAGCTGAAACAAATGTTATGTTGCCAGTTTTCTGCAAAAGCTTTAGAGAAAAATATTGCATCCAAGAATCTCACTTGTATTGAAATTTATGCTCCAGAACAGAAATCCATAATCAAGTCAAATCCTTTTCAGCTCAGTGGATAAAAATGGTCATGGAACCATCACATTGAGTGTTGGTCATAAATAGATTGCAGATTAAATATGAATTTGGGCCTCCACCAGTACACACAACACCGTGCATGCACAGCTTAGAAGCAGAATACACAATATAAACATTTGCAGATGATATCTCACACACAGATGCATACTCCAGCTTCCAGATGTGCAAACTCATGCGTGCAAGCCCACAGAAACATGGTGTAAGTGATTCAGCGTGTCTCAGCCAGCTCCAGGTCATTCACAAACCACGCGCTCTCAGCCAGAGAGGGACAGGTGCCAGCTCTGCCAGCAAGGCCTGCCAGATCACAGTGTTTGACTGTTAGAGGAGCTGCAGAGAATCTGCCAGATAGAGGACTGCTCGCTGTCACACACACATATTATCTTCCAAAGTGAGGATTGGATCCATGGCACATCTAAGCCAGCGGGATGAATCCAGCTCAGTAAGCGTGGAGGCAGTCAGAGTTAACTGTGGATACAAAAAGTGGCTGATTAGAATTAAACAGCAGTTTGTTATATTGTGTTTCAGGGGATTTACTGCTGTTCCTCCAGTTTATAACCCCTGTCCTTTAATAGGTCTACTCTGTATCTTTCACTTCTCCAGTGCTGTATACCTATATTAAAGAGTGGCTTGTCTCCAAGAGCTGTAACTTTACCTTTTAAACACCACAAGTAATTACTTGTACAATATGTCCATCCGTAGTGACTATCGATATGTGGCAGCGGCTCTGGCAGTAATGCGGAACGTCACTCAGCAGATCAACGAGAGGAAGAGGAGGCTGGAGAATATTGACAAGATAGCCCAGTGGCAAGCCTCTGTTCTGGACTGGGAGGTATGTGTGCACTGGGTCAAGGTCTTCCTCTACTCCCGACTATTGATAGCCTTAATGAAAAATTGAAGGAGCTATGTACTCTCATACAAATACTGGAGTGTAATGATTGATCATATGTTGAATCGTCTGCAAAAACAGACAATACAATTTATGTTCTCTTCAGCCTTGTGTCTTTAGGGGCAAGCAGACAAATAAGGCCTTTCAGTTATTTTTTTACTTGAGTGATTATGATTACAAGTGTTTGTCCAGAGTCAGAGCTACTCCACCTGAAAATCTGTAGGCCAACAACAATATTTGTGACCTCAAGTCTGTTCAGAACAGTGAAAAGAAACTGAGCATACAGACTAAAAGGTTATGGTTAAGTTCAGCTCAATTTATTGTCCCTGTAGGAAAAGTCAGCCTGTATTTCAGCCATTCTAATGGAGAGCTGAAATCCTGGATCTTTCCTTTTGTTTCCCATGGGACCCTGTTTCAGATTAGAATTGCATAACTGTCAATTGCAAGATCCCGTGTAAATGATGCCATCACATTACACACATGATGTTTGTCAGTGTGAACGATAATTTTACAAACAAAAAAAGTCATAGTTTGTGATAAAACTGAAAATATGTAAAAAGGCTAGTGATGTAATCATAACAGGCTCTCTCCATGATCTGTTGCTGAAAATGTCTCATCAGTTAAAACATGCTCTCGTAGATTAAGATAAAATGTGCAAAGGCAGTGGCCATTTTGGTGTTTGGGATGTATATCACATACAAGAGATGAAATACATGGTTCCTTATAACACAAATGTAGATTTTTTTTTTTTTACTTTCTTTACCATAAACCATGACTTTCTTGGCTGGTAAGTTTATCTTTTAATTGACAAACATACTGTAAATTGAGGCACAATTCAAACAGCATCAAAAAATTATTGGTCTCTCACTGTTCATATTTTTTCCAAATATGGGCCCCATGGAGCACACTGGAGGGGATGGGACTTGACCGCTATGCACACAGGGCCAAGTCTTAGCATTAGCATTAGCATTAGCCCCAAGTCCAGATTCAATATCTTGATAAAGGGCACTTACAGGAGAATTAACCTATAATAGAACGGTAATAGATTCAGTAAATTTCAACCAGAATTTTCTCATGTTCAGTGGTCCTGGTTTTAAATATAGAGCTCAAACTCAGATCAAAAGTACATTGTACACAGTATTAAGTATTATTTTCATTATCATATTGACTGTATCTTATCAAAAATGTCCACTCTTGTTTCCGTGCATTTTTACTCCTCAAAGTTTAAGTAACTTTACCTTGTAAAAACATTTGATTTAGTGCCTATGAATTTCCTAAGCGAATTTCTTAAATATTTGTCTTTTTGATAGAGTTAAATTGAACTTTCAGACTGAAGCTGACACCAAGGAGTGCCTTCCTGCAAGTTTACTTTGTGATAATATTCCAATTATTATCAGTATATTCTCTTAAAAGTCCCTAAAGTATCAATGAAATGTTTGCAAAAAAAAAGAAAAGCAGACATGAGCCTTTTTAGGTAGATATAAGACTGAATTAGATGACACATTGTTTAATATACATCACCTTTTTCAACTTCTTTTAATGACATAAAGCTTTTTAGTTTTTGGCAGGTGCCTCTATTGCATAGTTGTGATCAAGAGTATTTTTCATTTGTTAATTGTGTCTTTGCGTCTAGGGGGATGATATTTTGGACCGAAGCTCGGAGCTCATCTACACCGGGGAGTTGTCATGGATCTATCAGCCGTATGGACGCAGCCAGCAGCGAGTCTTCTTCCTCTTTGATCACCAGCTGGTCCTCTGTAAGAAGGTAAGCGCTTTGAAGGCTTTGTTCCGGGAGAAAAAACAAGCTGATAAGCTAAAACTGCAGCCCATGTTCACAAAGTTCTGTATCACACGGCTCGTGACGGAGACGCTTGAGGACAAAGTGACGTCTTCTGCCTTACTCAAGAGCTGCAAATACATTACATAACACAGCCTGAGACACACAACCAACCCCTCACTGAAGATCCGTTAAAATACTCAGCACCTTTCACAAAATGGAGCGGCGGTGGTTTGGGCTGCGACGCTCCAACGCTGCGCTCTCCTGTCAGAACAATATTCACGCTTGGTTACGTTTGACAGCACATGTACACGAAGACACAAACACAGATGCAGACAAACACACTGTATCATCACATATACACTCACTGATTTCATACATAGACAAACATGCACAGAAGAAGGACACAGTGTATAGAAACTCCATCGTTCTTTGTACCTTCTGTGAACATCTTCGGTGTCTGAAAATAACTTCAGGATGTCTGCAGATTACCATGCGTGTTAGCTGTTCTGGTCCACTAAACAAAAACAGCTTCAAGACACACTGAATTATAGATTTTAGACTCTGCGCTACACTTCCTTCTCCAGGATACTCAGGACATGTGTAATGGCCGCCCTGAGGGTGTGTTAGTAACACGTTGCATGTGGTCTTCTATCTTTTTTCCTCCTTCCTATCTGTTTCTTATCAGCACACAGATGCTGATTTGTTTCTGCACGCTCATTAGAGGGTTTTTCTTTTGTACTTTTTTACCTTCTTTGACCTTATAGATTGACTGGATGCTGTTTTGTCCCAGGGTAATGTAATGAAGATATTACGTAGGACTCTTATTTCCAACAAGGCGAGTTTAGTTTAATGAACGACCCATTGTTGACCGATTATCTAACGATTATCTGATCTAATATTCATAGTGTTTAGGTTATGGGCGTCTGTGTGCTTTTCATGTAATATTCAATAAATTATGTGTAAAATAATGGATAGAGTAATATTAATAACCTATTAATATTGGTAAATCCTGAGTTAAGATCCAAAGCATCTGCATTTAGTTTTAGTGTTTTTAAAGATACAAGGGCTGAATCATACTCAAAAAACATACGGTGATTATTTTGCCAGATTATGACGCAAGTGTGACTTTCACACTTAATTTTTTTTTTTAGTATGACTTAAAAATACACATTTACAATCTTTTACTAAATGAGAACTATTTTAGCTCCACACACAGAACAGTTTACAGTGACAATAATTCTATTCTGTTCTATTAGTACTATTAGTACATATATAATAAGGTTTACTGTCTTTGTTCTCCTCTAAATGTATGTCAGTCATTTGTGTCAAATGTTTGGTAATGTATGAGCCAGATTCTCTACATCTTCCATCTCAACTTTTAAACAAGAAAAAAAAACTGTTTTACCTGTACCTTTATACATCTGTTTTCCAAGTTTTTTGAGACATTTTCATTATATTTGATATGTAAGTATTTTCACACCTGACTAGATACTATACTTACATATTATAGTCTTTCTAGGGGGCTCATAATACTAAGCCTCATTAGACACCCTACATATACAGTATTTCTGACCACTATGTCGGCTGATTCCTTTTCAAATGTTGGGCCTCTTATTTTCATGCACATTTTGAATTATTGTGTACTAGGACCTTGTTTCTTAAAAACGTGCTTCTTGTACATTATGTAAATACTCAGTAATTTATTTTCTAAACCATTCCCTCTGCAGATTATGTAAATACCTGTAAAACAATTGGGGATTTAGGGTGTTTGAGATTGCTTCTCTGTATGTTTCTCTAGAAGTCTGAAGAGAAGCAGTGGTGCTCAAAATGTTACCGCTGAAATAAACCCTAATATGGGGGCTACAGTGGTGTGCAGATTTTTTTAAGTTTTATTATCCAGCACCCGGCAAGATTATTCATTGTTATTTCGATTTGAGCCTTACAAACCCTTACACCCATACACCAGTTTTGCTAGAGTATTGAAATTATTAAAAATGTGATAACCCAGCAAATATTCACAGCTTGTCCAATAATATTTGTGGTATTCCACCTCCAGAAACACATGCTGTTATTTATGTGCACTACTGTTGTCTTAAACACTCTGGGCTGCTGGTATTGTACTGAAAGGGGACCAGTGAAAAGGACAAGAAACAGAAGCAGTTAAATAGAATAAAACAACAAACTGCTCTCGACTGGTAAACTTGAGTCAGTCCAGAGTTGAATCAACGCTTTCTTAGACACAAACTGTCAGCGAAAATAAATATCATAAGCTTTTCAAAGATAGGATTTCTTTGTGTTTTCCTTCTCTTTTGTAGATTGTGCTGGTTTACTTCAGTGCAAACACTGCCGTAGATACTAATATACTTCCCACCTTTCTTTTTTGTGTGTGTGATGTGATATGAAGCGATAAGTGGAGTTGCAGAGAAATTTGGCATCATGCAATGTGTGTGGACGGTGTTTGTATGTTTGGGCAGCAGATGGAAAGGGTTGCATGAGACAGACTTCAAGGATACCGAGGAAAAAATGTTAGTCAACACTAAGGTTTAACACACACATTTAACCCATTAAGACCCAGCACTACATTTTTGGCTGTTCCTAGTTGAATTTTTCTCTGTGTTTAACCTTTCCTAAATGATTTATCACCATTTATTATTATATTGTCCTCTGTATTTTGCATTTTTCAGTGAAAATCATGCATTTCCCTATATTTAATTCACTGATCATATAGATGCTGATGAAAGCTTAGAGTAAATTCAAATGTTATTATATCAAAATAGAGAGAACTGAAGAAAAAGTGACTTTTTTCAGCAAATCTGTCATTAACTGAACATAAACCACGTGTGTCCATCCACTGTCACTGATTCAACTCCATGGGTTTTACTGGTGAATCAATGTTGTAGAAGATGACAGTGTTTCCACGTTCACTATGGAGCCTCTGAACATCCAAATGGGTCATATTTGATGACCATGAAAAGATGACGAACTGCATTTTACACCAATTATTGCCATGTATTGATAGGATTAATGGATCAACAGTTATTAAACATTTTAGATCAGTAGATGATTTTGGTTTCCAGTGCCTTTTTCTTTCTTTGTGGGTTAAAGAAAAAATATAAAGATGACAAATCAATCGACTCACACACACTGTCCATCCAAGAGCAGCTTTAATTGCTAAGAATTTTCTTAGGCAGGTTATCTCAAGAACAGAACTCAATTATCTCATTATCTTGAGATAACATTTAAGATGTAAAAACCAATTGGATTTTACACCAACTATTGACATGTATTGATAGGATTAGTGAATTAACAGGTATTAAATGTTATAGATCAGTAGATGTTTTGGTCAGTGGATGTTTGGGTCTTAATGGGTTAAAGTCTTCTTCCCCACGTCTTCCTCAGGATCTGATACGCCGGGACATCCTGTACTATAAGGGCCGCATTGACATGGATCGCTACGAGGTGCGGGACGCTATAGACGGGCGTGACGATGACTTCAACGTTAGTGTGAAGAACGCTTTCAAATTGTGCAACAAAGACAGCGAGGAGATCCACATCTTCCTGGCCAAGAAGCCCGAGGAGAAGATCCGCTGGCTCAGGGCCTTCCACGAGGAGAGGAAGATGGTGCAGGAGGATGAGAAAATCGGTTAGTCACACACCTCTCTGCACCTCCCTGTTTGGAAAGCATTCATTTCATTCACAGCGAGCAACGGTGTAACATTTGCTGCAGCACAACTGATGCTGATTACGTCATTGTTTCTCCAATAGGTTTCGAGATCTCTGAGTACCAGAAGCGACAGGCGGCCATGACAGTGAGAAAGGTGACCAAACAGAAAGGTGAGGCAACAAGAAGATATCAGGTGATTTCCCTTTTCTTTTCCTCGCTGGTGTGCTCTGTCTTCTCATCGCTGTTTACTCTTCCCTTAACTTGCTCTTTTTTTATTTATTTATTTTTTTACTTTCTATACCTTTTCTAAACACGCTTATTTTTACTGTTTATGAATGGACCTAGACTAGCTGTGTACTGCTAAGCTAGCTAGAAACGTCACGTGGCTTTATGTCTTTCTCGCTATATTACTTTCAATTATTTCCTTTTGAGTTAAATGTCTGTCAGTGCAGGAGGACTTGATATTAGTTGTAAAGCAGCTGTTAAGCATCAATGAAAAGACAGAGGGCTGTTTGCATGAAGTTTTGAGTTTAAAGGATGATACCAGTGTACACGACATGGGGGTCTTATGTCACGCTTGTGTTGAAAGAATTTGAATCTGTTTGGAGTCTTTTTATGTTACTGAATTAGAGTATGGCTGTTGGTGCATCTCAGGTTGTCCAAATACAGCAGGTATTAAAGAGAAATATCAAAGTCATACGTCAGGCTTTTTGTATTGGAGCTGTGTGAGTTGCAGTTGTGGATGCACAGATGGCACAGATTACTCACGCAGAAATGTCAAGTTAAATATACAGGCTTAAAATAGCATAAAAAAAATACAAAAAATTAAGAATACAACAGAGATAGTGCTTATTTTTTTACATTTCTACAGTTAGCTCAATCCAAATCCTGCTAAATATTTGAGCCTTCAATATCACAGTTTTACACTGTTGTATAATTAACCCTTTAACCACCAAAGTCACAATATTGCAACAAGCAACATAACTGAATGAAACAGACCATACAGTCGCAGAAAAAATTATTAGACCATCAAAAGTCATCAAAACCAATTGTTATGGAATCCAGTACTAACTCCTGTGTGTATCATGTGATTAAAACAGACAGAAAAGAAAACATTGAATGTTTACAAGCACTGTTTTTGTCAGTACAATGCCATAGCTATTGATGTAAAAACTGATGTGATTTTGGTTATTATCAAGAAAACACGGTGGTGCAGTGGATAGCACTCGTGCCTTACAGCAAGAAGGTCCTGGGTTCGATTCCAACACCAGTCGGTGGGACCTTTCTGTGTGGAGTTTGCATGTT
>JAPQRP010000002.1:32170832-32198278 GCA_037367295.1 Apogon hyalosoma
ATGTGTGTGTGTGTATAGTAGGACAATGGTTTTCATTAGTTAGGTTTCACATGTTAAAGTATATTATTAACAGTGACTTATAAATTAAAAGAAGATTCATCTATTTTACCTTTATCAGCTACACACTGTAAATACTGTAAAAAGAACAGATCATATATTTGGATATTGGTATTTTGCGTTGGAGACGAATGTTGTTCCAGTTCTAGCGTGCGGTAGACCTCAGTACCAGGTAAATGCATGCTTGTGGCATCCAATATTTTGCATGAGACTTAAGACACTCTTAACAGATTGTTTAGTTTCATTTAACCTCCTATGAGGGTTTTTTTTGCCCCCCTCCCCTCCCCCCTTCCTCCTCAAAGCTGGAGCCCATTCATTTGTGAACCCATAGCATCTCACTGAAGGGAGTTCTTTTCTCTGTCCACCTGTCTCCTGCTCACTTAACACAGTAGAGGTTGTAGCTTCTGTTTATTTTCTTTTTTTTTTCTTTTTTAATTTATTGTCAAGTAGAATGAACACTGAATCAAAAGACTGAACTGTCGAGAGGTGAAAAGGCACTGATGCTCTCTTACCCATATGTAATGGGTACTATAAACTTGTAATATTATTTTTTTTTCCTTTTTTATATTTGGTTCCAACATACACTGTCATGGTCCAAACTGCTGTTTTATTCTGATTATTTTTATGTTATTCCTTTTTTTTATTCTTTTTTTTTTTTTTTTTTTTTTTTTTTTTTTTGGAATGCCATTATTAACTGCTGAGGCAAAAACGGGTATAATTTTTCTATGACAACAGTGAACCAAATAGGAGTTAGCAGTGATCATGAGTGTTTGTGTATAGATTTGTAGTCAACCAGAAGAGCTGAATAAATGCGAAACCTCTCGGGATGAGCTAAAAATAAACATAATCCTGAAGACACACACACGCAGTACTTCATTGCAATTCATGTCACGCTCCTTGTTTCTACTTAAAGTATAATACAGATTCTTTGAAGTACAATAACTTGATAGAAGAAATGATTTCCTCTCTTGTATTTATTGAATGCAGTATTAAATATTACCATTTTGGCCACAGTGTTAAAAGGATGTATATATTGGTTTTATTTTCTTATATAGTTATCATTCTGACCTTATATCGAGAGCCGAGAGGACAGCCTTCTGTGCAGTTGAAGATTTTTTTTTCCTCCTTTAAATTTCCGGTCATAAAAAGCTAAGTTAGTAAAACGGTCACCTAAATGCATCAAATTTCTGTAATTCCTCCTTTTAGTCCAGAGTGTACATAAGCCAGTAATTACTCACGTTTAACACTGAGACATCTTCAGTAGGACCTCCTCGCTGTTGGTTTTTTGCAGTCCTGTGTTGTTTCAGAATAGTCAGGGTACAACAAGAGTCTTCAATGAGCCATATTCAATGTGGTGTTCAGTGACAACAAAGCTAACAGAAGACTGGCATCCCACTCTGAGAATCACACGAGTTCATTGTATATTACCATCTAGTTTCGGGTCTGGATTTTACCATCAAAATATGAACCCACAGTATCCATATCCTTTGTCACCATATGCAAATGTTTGTCATTTTATTTCATGCTGGCCTTTTTCAGTTGGATTATTTGTTGTAGAAATGAAAAACCTGAAAAATAATGCCTATTCAATCCAGAAACTGTGAATGGGAGAGTGGAGATGTCAACCGTATGTACATTATATGTTTTGATGTAATCAGAAGCACTGGGAATATGTTGTATTTCGCTGTAAAAATGAATCCATATCTGATATAGCTGTACTTTTGTTGAAAATAAAACCTCTACAGAACTGCGTTTCGAGGCGTCAAAGTGTGAGTGAACACATTGTGTTTGGTTTCCTGCTACGTGTGACATCATTTCCTGTTTGTAGGTCTCATTCCTAACAGCTGACAGTGCTGCATTCAATCCTAGACATAGTACAAACAGGAACACCGTGTGAGTAATCCATTCAGAAGTCACAAATACAACAATCCACCAAACTTCTTACCACATGTTGTAGCCTGCTCATAACTACGCTGTCATCAATAAATAATGACACTTATGTAAATATTTCATCTCCCGGTTGGCCTTGCTGAAGTATAGGCTGATCGCCCTGCTTCTGGAGTTTTTGAAGTCCACAGATGTGAGTGAAGTGTTTTCTTGACAACATCTGAGACATCCTGGTGTGAAGCACACGGCGTCATAGTGTGTGTTTTTCTAGTTGTGTCTCGCTGTTTTAATGATTGACAACCACGTTTTAATTAATTGTATGAGGAGGACACCTGTGAGAGAACTAAAGCTGCTCAACACATGGAGGCAGATGATCAAACCCTCTGGTGAGAGGGACAGACAACATATGTAATGTTATTGTAGCCTCTAGTGGTCAAACATAGTATTGCATTTCCAAGGACACAGCAGATCCTCCAGCATAGGGTGGAGGGTGATCATGTTTCTGGGTGTGAGTTGGGTCCCCAAACCGTTTCTGCTCAAGACTCAAAGGTTTACCACTGTCTTCCCTGTCAAAATAAGGTTGAATACATGCATTTTACTGCCTGATCTGCATTAATGTCATTCCATGAGCTGGGAACTAAACCCCAGTGTCACCCCTAGCTCTGTAAAGTAGTGTTTGCTAGTAGCACACCAGTCATTAAAGAATGGACATAGCAATCCAAACCAATTCTAAACACGAATTCCACAGCCAAAACACTGACTTTTGAAGATTTCTTGATGTCTGCCCTTCTGTCTTTATGCCTTCATGACGAAGCACACCTCTGAACTTCATTTGACTTTGGTGAAGTCAACATTAATTGTCTCTTCCTTGTATTTTTATTTGCATGTGATAGAAAGTACATGACTCCAAGGAGTTATGCAATTTCCTGCCAAAGCATTTCTAAGATCGATGCGCCGTCTCGAACCATTTCTTTGTTTTTCGTCATCCAAAGAATCAGATCTCTGCCAGCAAACTGGTTCCACAGGGGCACCCAAACAATAAACCAACTTCCAACGTCAGGCACTGGGGGCAGGATTATCTTGGCGGACAAGATCAGCTAAAACGGTTTTGGTAGAGGAGCAACTAGTCTGTCTAATCCAAGGAAGAGGAAAAACTAGAGGTTCAGTATGGACATGGAATTGAAACATCAAGGGTTTGTGGAGTAGATACAGTGTGTCCTTGCATAAAGAGGACTTTCTGAGATGACAGACCACTGACCATTGTCCTGTTAAACAGCTGACGTGGAATGCTGACTCTCGTTAGCTAGTAAATCTAAAACATCATAGCATATTTTCACGTTGGGTGTACCTTCATAAATCAACTACAAATTTGAATCTTAGCTATATCCGTGGCTGAGAAAAAGCTTGAGACCACATGATATGACCCAACACCAGTAGTTGAAAAGTTTAGAAAATTAGCACTGACTGCTACCCAGCTGGACAACAGTAGTTCATGACTTATTAAAGGGCCTGCGAGTTGAATCAACTCTTAACGGACCCTAGCACCGGGCTAATTATCACGAGGTACCTGTTGGTGTAAAGGAGGTTAATGTTACCTTGGAGACGGTGGTCACATTTTCAGGTCCAGGTTGGCAAGAGGAGACAGCTCTATACAGAGTGTTGTAGCAAAGAATGAACACTCATCCAGCAAACATTTCAACATGCGCCAGGTCACCCATTTGAGGGTTAGGGTTATATTTGCTTTGAAGTGATGATGTTTAGGTTGTGTTTTAGCCACAAGTAAAGTCTTATAAACCATAAAACACTGGTTGGCTTTACAGTTGAAACAGAAGTTCCAAGAAAATGGAGGAAATTAAAATGTTAAACTGTTTATTTGGCTGTAGTTAATAAATAATATCTACAACTACTCACAAACTTCATTCTTCACATTTAAGTAATAAAATAAGAATTTACATCAGCAGACAGTCCATTGACCTCTAGAATACAGTGCTTCTCATGTATACATTGAGATTGGTTATCTTTCATCTTGCTCCAACTGTGCCAAAATCAGTTGACAGAGCCGAGATGAACCAATCCAATCATCAATACACAGTAGTGAGGTTAAAAAATGTCACTGGCCATATCTCCAGATGCTAAAAAGGAGCGTCATACAAGTTCGGAGGTGTTGTGCTTGAGGTAGTTCCTCAGGATTGGAGGAATGTCCAAACAGTCAATGGTGGGATCCTTATCTGCATTTGGGAGGAATCTTCGAATCGCCAGCCGAGTCTGTGACATCAGTGTTTTGGGGCAAACTGGAAAGACAGAGGTCAACAAAAGTGGGTGAGGGTTTGTCATTTGAGACGGTCCAAATGAGAATATTCACCAGAGCACTCACCTCTCTCTTTGAGGAGCAGAACCAGAGCTTCGTTTTGCTTTGTCGTCTTGTCAATGATCAGCGTAGGTAGATACACATCTGCCCCAAAGTCTATAAGAAGCTGGATGTACTCCACCCCACAGCCATAACGGAGACACACCTCTAGGACGGTCTTGGGCTGTTTTATCCTGGCCAACATCTTCTCATCAGTGCAGTTGTAGTTGGGGTTTGCTCCGTGAAGAAGCAGCAGTTTAAAGCAGTCCAGATGTCCGTAAACAGCAGAGATGTACAGGGGCCCTCTGCACGCCGTGGCGTTGGAGGCCCAGTCAGGTACCTTAGGTCGCACGTCCACCTCGGCTCCAAATCGCAGCAGCTCACGGAGCACGTCCACGTCCCCTTCCCTGGCGGCGGTGAGCACCGGGGAGCAGTTGTTGTACTGACTGCCATTGGGATCGGCTCCAGATTTCAGCAAAGCCACCACACAGTCCAGATGTTTCCCGCTGACAGCTGTGAACAGAGGCGTCTGGGCCTTCACGTCCAGGCTGTCAATCTGGATCAAACACAACAGCGCACCAACAAATTTAATCACTGAGAACACATGACTAAAAATATGTGGTTTAGTCATCCAAGGGCTTCAATGAACATCATGATCGCACCACTAACCTTCAATGCCTGGGATGTAAAATGCGATTAAACTGTAGAAACATTTTTAGCTAGGTTTTTAATTTCAGTTTAGTTTGCATAGTGTATTATTTCCATTTTTATTTTGAGAAAGTGGCTTTAGTTTTATGTTGTTTTAGCTTTAGTTTCCATTTTACAAAATCTTAGATTTACAGATGCTGCAAAAACAGTCCCTCTTGAGCTTGCAATACTGCAGTTTCAACAATTAATGTAAAATCAACCATCCATTCATTCATCAGCCCATCTACCCACTTGTCCTTACACACAACCTGAACCCCAGTACCCAGAACAGGATAGATGGATGAGGGAAGGAAGGAAGGAAGGAAGGGATGGTTGGATTTGCGTGAATTGTTGAAATTGCTGCATTGCAACAACATCTAAAAAGGTGGGATGAAAAAATTCAGTACATCAAATAGGATTTACAATCATTGTTAATTAAACATCCCATTTGTGCAAAATCATTGTATTCTTTCACATTATCAACCATTAAATTGTTGGAAAACAAAGCTCGTACCTTTAATTCTTCATTTTTTATTTAGTGTTGTTTTTAATTAACTGATTTCCTTTTCATTAACGTTAAAAAGTAGCTTCACTGCTACAATGACCCTGAAAAACTGTATCCCATTTGAATGTTTTATTGTTTTTTATCATTATTAGAATACTTATGTCCATTACACCCACAAGCAGCTGGTTCAAGTACTGTGTTGCATCCCACACTCGCCCTCCGCGTCCACTCTCCACATCCTACTTTCATCCATGTGTTGTGAAAGCTTGGTTGTGTATCTCACCTCTGCGCCGTGCTCCAGCAGTAACTCTAGGCATCTCAGGTGTCCCAAAGCGGCGGCGGTGCGCAGAGGGGTGACTGGGACCCCCCAGCCACTGCGAGCGTTGATGGACCTCCTGTAAGCCTCCTGAGACAGGAGCTCTGACAGCAGCGTCACGTTATCGCTGCTCACGGCATTGTTCAAGGCCTGACACTGCTCATTGTCCTCATCTTCGTCCTTAGGCTGCAGCAGCGAGAAGATCTTCGAAATGTCCATCAAACTCATGTTGACAGTTTGGCCCAGAACCATGCTGTGACTCCAGGGCAGAGCCAGTCAGAGCCCGTCCATCTGCAATGACAAACACCTTTACATACGACATGTTCTGTTTGTGGCCCTGTTGGAAATATAGGTCAGAGGTGCAGAAATAGTTAACCATGAAAGCTAAAACTTCATCCTAATGGAGGCTTAAGGGCCAGGAATAAATGTAACATTATTTTCCATTGAGAAATACAGAAATGCAAATATAGGAAGCGTGGGTGGGGGGGCTCCTGGAAAAAACAGCCCCTGTTGAGTGGAGAATGGGCCCTTATGACAGAGACTCGGAAATGTGAAACATATTTTATAAGGGGAGTTTCTAACATGTTTTAATTATAGGGTAACTGTAGGGAATTTCTATTGCTAGCTATTTCAAAAGATCACGTATAATGCTAGCAGTCCTATCAGGGAACTTCCATCACAGCCTGTTGACAAGCACTAAGTCACTGCTCAGTCATGGTCAGCCACATGTTGCCTCCTTCACGGGCTGTTCCAGCACCAGTAGTGACGCAGAGTCAGTGATTTGTCCGATTATCTGGGCTGTGACGGACTGGTCACTGACCCTGTGCAGCAGACACTGGTCTAAGATGACACATTATCGGACTGAATAGGTTACACCCATTTTTTTCAAAATTGCTCACCGTAGCTTAATCCTTCAACATGTGCTTTCCACTCAGTCTTGCTCACTGACTGCTGCTTGTTTACTCACAATCAATAACCTGGAATAAACACGGGTACGTCGCTTATGGTCGGCCAGTGTGGTGCATTTATGGTGATTTTTTTTTTTTTTTTAATTGAATTTGTGTCTTTCTTGCTTATAAGTAATACACAAAGCACAGTTAAAGTTGTAAGCATGACCAGTACTGGTACATTTTAACCCATATAGACCCAGTGCTACTTCTGTGGCAGATCCCAAATGATTTTTTCTATATATGTAACCTTTCTTAAGTAATTTATCACCATTTATTATATTATCTTCTATATTTTGCATTTTTCACTGTAAATCATGCATTTTCCTATATTTATTTTCCTATATTCAGTTTAGACCTTCTTGAAAACTCAAAGGTTATTATATCAAAACAGAAAAAACTGAAGAAAAAATGACTTTTATAGTAAAATATATTATTAATTGAACATAAACCAAGTGTCTCCATCCACTGTCACTGATCCAACTCCATGGGTTTTACTGGTGAATCAGTGTTGTAGAAGATGACCAAGATCATTTTCAGATTCTTTTTTTTCTTTTTTTGCTTAATTCAAACAAAAAAATCTGCCAGTGGAACAAGTGAAAATTATCTTGGTAAGATTTCTTGCAATAATATTTCCCAGGTCTGTTGTCTAAAAAATCAGTTCTTATATCTCACTGAAAAGTTACTCTGAGGTGATTATGTCTTATTTTAAGTGTGATGAGATATTTTGACTAGAAATGATAAGAATACACTTGGTAAGATTTGGATTTTTTCCAGTGTCGTATAGTATTTTTTTTTTTTTTTGTACTTTTCTTTTGCAGCCACCTTAAGGCCCCCTTTGGCAGCTTTCTGAGGCCTCCTCTTGGTCCACAGCAGAGTCCTGCATGGGTCTACTTTTCCAAACCCGCACCCACAAAGCTGATTATGCAACACCAACTTGCATTTTTTTTTCCAAGTCCATTCTGCACTTGTTCGTACCTGTGCACATTAGCCAACCTGACCCATGATTAAACACATTGTCTACACAGTAACTTGCTTTTAAGGGCTTTGTTTTTGGCTAAAACACACGCCATCAATAAATCTCTAATATGTGCAGCTCCGTGACATCTTTGGCCGGATTTAAACAGAGGTGAAGCTCACTTCAAAATAAAACAAACTGGCTGTGGATCAACCACAGTCAGATTAGATGATCATCATCATTAAATGTCCTGACAGTTATTTTCATCCACGAAACTTCTTTTATTTTTCACTACTTTGCCCACTACTCGCTCACATTTAATTTAACCCTTTATAGAACACTCATTGAAATACTCTGAAATTCAAAATTTCAACCTTAGTGTGTTATTAGTTATTGTCATTTACCTCCTTGACAGTTGGCATGACAATAGTCTCCCTCTTTTTGGCACAAAACATGCAATAAAACAACTGTTATAAGCTCATAAACTGACAAAAAAATCCCTCATATTCACTATTTACCGCTTCAGAATTTCTATAAAATCTCTCGGAATTACTGGATACTGTAATAAAAACCAACATGCTTCTTGACCTCACCGAGGCACGGGATTGACCCTATATTTAATGTTTGTGGAAATTACCAAAAATAGTCACTTGCCCGATAAAGGGTTAATTCTACCCTTGCCCGTACTTGTGAAAATTCGTCTTTTTTTTTTAACCTATCCCTGCATGTTTGAAATACTGAAGTGCGTTTCTAGTTGAGGCCCATTATTTTAGTCTGCACCAGGGCCCATCAGATCCACCTCACACCCCTGACATCAGGCCTATACTTCATACAAAATGTAAAAAATAATAAAGACACTCCTTTTTATCTGGTTTATGTTTATTTGCAGAGAAAAATAATGCACCTGTGTACTTCAGTTTGGGAGCATAAACACCTTTTTGACAGAATATGCATGCGACAGGTGTTTTAGAAATAACCTTCGTATTCCAGAGTGGAAGTCTGACTGTAGTTTAAGCTCCTCAGATACTACTGTCAAATCTATTTCTGTTAAAAATAAAAAAGACTTCTGCTATTTCTTTCGTGCTATTGCTACATGACTGACTCCAAACCACAGGAAGCCTTTCTTTATGATAACAGCATTATTTTACAATAATGAAATGCTCTTGCTCCATAAACTGCACATTATATAATCATCAGGCACACTTGGCAGCACCATGCCGTTTATTATCATAAAACTCACTGCACAAGATCCGGTCGTTCATTTCAGACGGATTGCAACACTAGCTAAGTAAGAGTAGCGTGAGTATGTGTGTGTCAAATGTCACGATGGGCCAAAACAAGGGGAACGTGGGCTAAACTTGGCCCTGATACGCTTTAAAATACTGAACACAAGTGATGGCAAGTATGTGATTATTGTTGAAATATATTGTATTAAAAGTTATGCAGACTATCATTTAGATAGTTACTATGTGTAATATCCATCAGTTTTCCTAATCTGTTTTTGATCAGTTATTAGCATCATTAGAACTCTAAACAGATGTTCCTATATCATTCAGGAAGCAAAAGTAATGTGTTATGATCTATAACTGTGAGATGGGGGTGGGATTTAATAAGTTTTCTTCCCACTCCTTTTTGAGCAGTACACATTGAATTTATTGTTATTACTAATGTACATGGCAATTGCGGTTTTGTCTTGATCACATTTATTTATTAATGTATTTGCTCTGATATTAGTTCCTTGTACACAAAAAATCTTAAGTTTTTCCTCTGCTCAAAACAAAGAAATGAATGAATGAAATGTTAAAACACGACAGGCGCTGTTTACATGATGCTATGGCTGAAAATACGACAATTCACGATAAACGTCCCGAAAAACCACAGCTTTAAAACGACGCTCAGGCTTTTCTGAAACATCCAACAGAGTAGAAATAAAGTGAGAACAACAGCAGTGACTTACCTCTGTTATTTGTTTTGATATTCCAAATGGATTTTCTCTGGGTGTTTAAAGAGTGGAAAAGTTGAAGGAGTGGAGTGATGCTTCCACAGGAACTGCAAGTTGTGGAAAGTGCACTATGGGGTGTGTGTGTGTGTATGTGTGTGTAGTACAGACATGACACAGGGCCAGAGCTCCTTTCTGGGGGGTGGGGGGCTAATTTTAGGCCACAGATGGGCCTTGCTAAACTTCCATTCTTGGAGAGTGGAGGCTCAGGTTTATAATTAGAAAGGTGGTGGACCACTGACACTCGACTGGTGATAGGTGAGCGTGACTTTGGTATAAAAACCACACTGAAACAGAGACATCACAGCAACATCATCTGTGACACCGTTCTCCCAGGTGCAGTTTTCATCCGGTGGATCATATATAGTTCTGGACGCTCTGTATGGTTCAATCTGTGGGCGTGGCGTCGCTGTGAGACGCCAAATACTCAAGGATAAAGACCAGTGGTGTCGCTGCCTGCACTGTTGTCACCCTGTTGTCCCACATTCACACTGAGGAAGTCATTTCAGTGAGTGTCAGCTGCGGGACTGGCAGAAGCTTTAGAGACGCAACCAGTCAGCTGTCCCCCCCCCCCTTCACACACACACACACACACACACACACGCATACCGCCACACCCACCCATGTCCTCATCCCCATGCCCCATGTTTAGAAGACACACATTCTTTCAGCAGATGGTACAAGAGGTCAAATTCCTGACATTACAAAAACAAATTTAAAGAAAATCCTGATATTATTTGCTTTTAACACCAAGCATCATGACAGGGTTTAAAATGACTCTGACACGTAGTTACAGGAGCTTTAAGTCAAACGTATCACAGTGAGAGAAACGATTACACATTTAACAAAACTGAAGCAAACAATTACAGAAAGGAAAGAACAAACTATTCTTTTACTTTCTTTAAACTCGAAGCTCTTACTCCTTTATACTATCATCATATTTTGTGAGGTGAAATAGCTGTGGAAAAAATAAGAGTTCCATGGTTTTTACTATTTATGCGTTTATATTTGACTAAAATGAGTACAAAGACTCATGGATATGTTGTCAGTAAGTTTCTTAACTTATATTTCAGGGATTTATATTCATGTTTCTGTCATTTTGAAGTGTTTTTAACACATAAAGACTCAATGCCAAAATATTTTTTCTCCATGTTTAACTTTTTTAAGTGATTTATCACCATTTATTATAATTTTATCCTCTGTATTTTGTTTTTTTTTTCAGTGTAAATCATGTATTTTCCTATATTTAATTCACTGATCATGTAGCTGTTCATTAAAGTTGAGGGTTATTATATCAGAAACAAAGAAAACTGGGGGAAAAAAAAGAAGTGATTACTTAGGAAATATATATCATTAACTGAACATAAACCCACACAGGAAATTTGCCAGAGTAAAATTTACTCAAATTGAAGACATTTTTACTCTGATAACATTTGGTCCCTCTCTAAATAGAGTAAAAGTTACTCTATGGGAGTAATTTTTCCTGTGCGGTGTCTCCATCCACTGTCAGTGTTCAAAGTCCATGGGTTTTACTGGTGAATCAATGTTGTAGATGACGGTGCTTCCATGTTCACTATGGAGCCTCTAAACGTCCAAATGGATCATATCTGATGAACGTGAAAACATGACAAACTGTATTTTACCTGAATGATTTCAACGTATTAATGTATTAGGCTTAGTGGTTCAGCAGTTCTTAAACAGTTCACATCGGTAGAAGGTTCTGGTCAACAGCTGGCTGTTTGGGTCTTTATGGGTTCAGTTAGTTTTGATGTAGTGGATTGGAGTGTGATTCCACTGTCGATATTATTATCAGACTATGAGCAGGTCATACACGGTTACCTGTTCAATTGGAATTAGATATTTTTTTACCTGTTCTCACAAAATGATAGTGACAATGTGGTTTAATCTTAATAGACAAAGTGTAAGAGGCTCATATGTAATCATTTCACCTGGTTAAAGGTAAATAAGAATAAAGAGGAATGTGTCTGAAAACAAAATTATTCCAATTTTTACGGGCGACAGTGAGAGTGAAAACCAAATCTGAAGAAACTACATTCAAGGCAGAGTTCAGGAACGCCCATCAGGTGTAAAAATGCATCATCTTCAGGATGAGCATGAGATTCATGTTGATAGTCGTTATTGTACAGCATCTATGTGTGTTTTCATGGCTATAACTGCCTTTTCCTATATACATCTATATCATAATACTGGAAGGTCTCTGAGTGTGTGTGTGTATCTGCACAGTTCTGAGAAATGGAGACATTTTTAATTGGACAATTTGGTACCTACAGCTGAGGAATAGTCCCATCTCCACATTAAATATCTCGGCAAGTTGATAGGACCAATATTTTGGGAGATAGTCATTCTGGAATACAATAGCCTTATAATCACATTCCTCAGTTGACCGGAAGTGCAGTTCCACACTGCATGATGGGAAATGAAGTTAAAAACAGGAACGACGCATTTACTATCTTCAGTCCCAAGATATCGGTATTAATATAACCCATAGTTCCCCATGGGTCAACGCACTAGTTTGCCCATAAAGACCAAAGCATCTACTAATCTAAACTGTTTAATACCTGTTGATCCATTAATTCTAACACTATGTGTAAATAATTGGTGTAAATCCCAGTTATGACCCCAGATATGATCCATTTGGACGTTCAGAGGCTCTGTAGTGAACATGGAAACACTGTCATCTTCTACAACATTGATTCACCAGTAAAACCCATGGAGGTGGATCAATGACAGTGGATGGAGATGCTTATTTTTGTGTCCAGTTAATGATATATTATGCTGAAAGTCACTTTTTCTTCAGTTTTCTGTTTCTGATATAATAACCATCAACTTTAATCTGAGCTTATATGAACATCTATATGATCAGTAAATTAAATATTGTAAATATTTAATGTTTTCACTAGAAAAGTGCAAAATATGGAGGATTATTTTGTAATAAATTGCAATAAATCACTTAGGAAATGTTAAATACAGAGAAAAAATAATTTGGGAACTGACACAAAATTAGCACTGGGTCTTTATGGGTTAAAAATCTCACAGTTGAGAAGAATCCTATAAAAAAAGTCTTGAATCCAGATCTAGATCCAGACCATCTTTCAGGACGGACATACACACAGACAGACCGACAGGGTAGTAAATATGATTTAGGGTGTTTGTTTCCAGGAAAGGCCAGGTGGTAAGACCAATGCAATGTTTTCAGAACCTTGAATAAAGCCCATGTTCATTTTTACCTCACTGGCCCGTAGGCCATGAGCTATTGGGAACGCACTGTCCGGCATCGTTTTCGTTTGCAAATTCTTCAACCATCTAAACTAAACTACTGGTCAAATTCATTTTCCACAGTTTCACAGTGTTGAGAAATTTAGATTTTTGAAGATTTTTTTGACTATTAAAAATTTGTATTTACTTATATTTAACCATATTTTGATGGCTTATACCATAGATAAGGTAAGGTAAGGTAAGGTAAGGTAAGGTAAGATAAGATAAAAGACATGCAATGATAATAACAAAATCGAACCAAATATACACAGAATAAAATCTACAATGCACAAAAATATGCATATGTTCAAAATAAGTAAAAATGGTGACAGATATCAGTAGTTACTGCTGAGCACTGAAAGCAAGTCATATATGGACTTTAATTTAATTAGTTGAGTTCTCCTCCAGTGAAAGTACCGCCCACTTCTATTGGAGATCAATCTTGATCTCCTGCATCAAGACCACAGGACTCTAACAGAACCTGACAACCTCACAAATTCAACTTGGTATTGATTCTTGATAGAACATGCTGGTCAGATACAGGGATTTTGGCCCTATTTTTTAACAGCACAGTCCTGTTTTTACCGTAGAACTGTTCAGAAGTCAACATCTCATGAACCTGTTGATTTTGCATCTTGACTTTTTTCTCCAAGTCTTTTTCTTTACTGCTAGTTGATTTATAGTCACTCATGGTGCAACTGGAGTTGAATGGAAAACAATATGACTTACATTTAGATTTGTCAGCTATGTTTGGGATTATTCTTTTTTGTAATAATTATGAAATATTGGATTAAGTAGTATCACAAGTTGAATTACATATTAAGTTGTGGTGATAATTTGTCCAGTGAGTCTGTGTATCTGAATGAGTGAAATAGATAATAATGACCTCATATTAAGGAAGTTTGCATTTTGAATTAATGTAATGATTTATGAATTTCATCCTCTAAGTAACTTTTCTGTGTGAAATTTCCAAAATGCTGTCATAAAAATTATAAATGTCCAAAACCAATGTTATTACAAGTCCTTATCCTGTATATTTACATTGTTTTAATGTGTTGTTGTGGTTCTTCACATCTGAATGTGCCTACACACATGACAAATTCAACAATAGGTACAGTCTCAGGCCAAGTTTAGATTTGTTGGTTTTGCAGGGTTGAAATGAGCATACATTTATTTCTCATTCTCTTTTCTTCAGATACAGCAAGAAAATACAGGAAATATGTCCACAGTCATAAAACAAACACAAAAAACTGAAGGAAATGGGTTGTAAAGGTTACATTTATTGTGACCCCAGACCGCATGACAAGAAGCAGCAAAAACAGTTAGAAACATCTGACGTGCTGAATGAAACCTGTATAAAACAAAAGGAAAATGAATGCCATAAATCTCATATTGTCTGAGTGCAAAAGTGCAAAGGACGGTCACACTAAATACTAATACTTTGGTTTATAGAAGTGTTTTTTTTCCCCCTGAAACTTCTGTTCTTACTGTTGAATATACTTAACATATATCAGATTGCATCCTAGAACAAAAATTGAGAAATACATATATGTGGCCATTATAACTTTACTAAAACAAACCTAATGTTGACTTTGGACTTTTACACAGTACTGGAACATACATATAGTACAGGGGGTCTGCAAAGTCTATTTACAATTTTATAAATTCATTACAAAAGTAACTGGTGCGATATGTTCAGCAGATTGGTTCTATGTATTCAGTGGTTATCAAAGTTTTTGTGGGATCATGTGCAGTCGAACCACTGGTTATTTTTTCTTCAACAACAGATCAATTAGTGCAAATATTGACCTTTGATCTTTTGACTGAATATGTGCTGCCACATCTGGATGAACCTTCAACCAACCATCATTTTCCAGGTAGATGGTGCACCACCACATTGGGTTCTGCATGTTGGTGGGTTCCTAAATCAAACATTTCCAGACCAGTGGATTGGAAGGGATGGTCCAACTCCTTGGACACCTCCTTCACCAGATATCACTGCCCCGGATTTCTTTCTGTGGGGTTATGTTAAAGATATCGATTATTGAACAAAGATATGGGGCATCAGTGACGTGCAGGAAAAGATCACTGATGCCATTGATGAGTCTATGCTACAGCCAACATGGAAACAAATCTGGTACCATCTTGATGTGCTTTGTGCAAATAAGATAAGATATGCCTTTATTTGTCCCACAAGGGGAAATTCCAGGTTACAGCAGCGAAGCACAAAAAGCACACAATAGCAGAAGCAGGGGCGGACTGGGGCAAAAAAGTGGCCCAAGAATTAGTACCTGACCGGCCCACTCAAAACCACAGTTATCTGGCCTGTCACTCATGAATCTACTGTAGCATACGTGTTACTGCATAGGTACAAAGGCTAATATGTATAGTGTGAATACTGTTAAAGGTCTATGTGATGTAACAATAATTATATGGTAATAGGCTAGTGACAAGAAGACTAGGATCAGCTCTAGAACAGAGAGGCACAGACTGAACGTTTGCTTTTAATTGGTGCCATATTGAAAGTAAGACAAACAACAACATGTAACAAACAGCGCATCAGTGAATGGCCATTCAAAACAATGGTTCAGAAATTTAACTGAACACAGAATTTAATTTGCACTTAATAACTGGTTTGACAAAACAAAGAGGATTGAGAGTCTGTAAAATGTAAGGTCCGTCCACCAACGCTTCGTTACCCACGCTGGGTATTTTTTGGAAGTGTCTGGAAAGTGCAACAGAGTTTGTATGGGGGAAAATGTTTTGGACTTGGGTGGTGGCAAAATGAGAATGTGTGGAGGTCTAAAGAGGGTTTGAAGGCTGCAAGGAGTCCTACCGGCCCAGCAGCAGGAAGCAGTAGAGTGGATCTGCACACATGGTCAGTGCAGTAGTCTGTAGGCTCGAGGTCTGCTTCGTTAGCTCACCATCTATCCAAATATGAGAAAACCTGGCCTGTGTAGAGGACAGACCAAATTACTAAACACACCAATAATCTAAATCTAGTGTGTACGTAATTACATAAATAATACTAGCTGTATTAAATCAAATTAAATATTTAAATATTAAATACTCAAGATTCAATGAATAACACATAACACATTCATTCAATCAACAATACATCAATATACAAAAGTGATCATGAATTATCATGAAATCACTGGATCATATTTGAAATAAACGTGGACATTAATCTTTGGAGAACATTTCATTTAGAAGTCACATTTTTGTAGAAACGGCATCAAAATGAGCGGCTAACAACAACATCCATATAAACCAATGGGCCGCGGCTAGGCTAATGCAGCTAACCACAACATCCATATAAACCAATGGGCTGTGGGTAGGCTAAAGCGGCTAATCAAGTCCATATAAACCAATGAGCCGCGGCTAGGCTGATGCTAACAACAACCTTTTGACTCACCAATAACACAGTTAACACAGTTCACACAGGTGCTCTTTGACATCTACTTTTATTTTCTTTTATTTATTTCTGTTTGTGTGTGTGGTGGTGGGGTGTACTGATTTTATGTTTTTAGGTAAAGCACTTTGTGCTACATTTCACTGTATGAAAAGTGCTATATAAATAAAGACTGATTGATTGATTGATTGATTGATTGATTGATTGACATGACTAGGGTCGTGGTAGACGGCTCCTAAGCATTACAAAGTATACATTGAGCATCAACTCACAGGAAGGCGTAAAAGAGCGGAAAAGTAATTTTTAAACTGACCTGCAGCTGCTTCTCCTCCAGTGCTCCCGCTACATCTGAATGACTGAATTACCGCGGGTGATAATATCAGAAACACTATTGGGTGTACTGCGTCATATGATCCAGTGACGTCACTAAATACCGATTACCGATTGGCCGAACAGGCCCAGGTGACTTTCTCACGAGAAGTCGTGGAGATACCGCGAGATTTTTTATCACAGGTATCTTCAAGTGAAAGAGGAGAAAATGACAGGCAGACAGGATTTATCACCTGGGTGACAGTAGCCTATAAAACACTGGAAACCAGATTAAAGGCCTCTGGCCACAACCTTGTGGGCCGTCGAGACATTGGCAACAGCAGTTTTTGTTTTGTTTTTTTTTTTTGTTCCTCTCACCGGCCCACTGACCCAGCAGCCACCGGGAAAACTCCCGGTGCTCCTGAGGGCCAGTCCGCCCCTGAGCATAAGTACCAAATCAAAAAATAAAGACAAATCGAAAAAGCTGTAAATACTACTTACAGTTGTGCGTATGTTGATCCTTATACTATTTATATAAATAATGGGGTCCATATAGAGGTGGATTAAATGAGGCAAACAAAAACTTTCAGTATCTGCTTTACATTTTGCAGTAATTTTCACATATTTGTCTCTTCATTCGCTTCTGTAATAAATGTGTTAAATTGTAAAGACACTTTATGGACACCCTGCATATCTCACTACAGGTCTGTAACTGCACCGCATTGAATTATGCTTGTGCTCTGCCATTGCTCTACCTCCTTCTACCACCAGATGGCGGCAGCGCATCAACAGCAGGAAGTGCAGGCCTGTTTAGCATTAAAAGAAGACTACACGTCCACGTCCAGCGTGGGGAGGAGAGTGGTGCGCTTTCATTCACGTGTTTCTGTGAAAAAAAAAAAAAAAAAAGAGAGAGAGAGAGAGGTTTTGCGCTTTTATATGTTATTCCTACATATGCAATTATCGTCTCCTCATTTTACGTGTGTATTTCTAGAATAATTGGGCCTCGATTTATTGTGACATATTTTACCCCATAAAGACCCAAACAGCCACCGGTGACCAAAACCATGTGCTGACCTAAACTGTTTAACACCTGTTGATCCACTAATTCTAAAACCAAGTGTCTCCATCCACTGTCATTGATCAAACTTCGGGTTTTAGTGGTGAATCAATGCTGAAGATTATTGTGTTTCCACGTTCACTACAGCGCATGAAGATGACAAACTGTATTTTACACCAATTATTGACATGCATTGATAAGATTAGTGGCTCTAAAGTTATTATACATTTTACATCAGTAGATGGTTTTGGTCACTGGTGGATATTTTGGTCTTTATGGGTTTAAATAGAAAGACGAGTAGAGGAGTGACTGACACCAGAGGTTTTCAGTTTTCAACTGGGGATGGGTTCATGGGTCCAGATACATGGAGATAGGAATGTAGATGAAATGTCCCCCATGTTCCAGGGCTCTGATGTTCAGTCGTATCTCGGTTCAACATCTGCCTGTCACAGATGAGACAGGATAGTTGGCTACTGTAATGACATTTACCATGTGCCACTCAGTTCATGAAAGGACTTGTTTTTCCAGCCGCTGTGAGTGTTTCTGTGACTGCGACAGGCTTCAGAGGTGGAGTCTTGTGATCCTGCTGTCTACAGTGTGTGTGAGCAGAAACACCCTTCAGTGGCCTTGAAATACTTTATCAGCAGGAAGAAGACATAACTGCAGTTCCCAACAGTGAAGGACAGACTAAACACAAACTGAACCCGCCGTGTAAACGACAGGACAGACGGGCTCTGTTATACTTCAGGCCACTTTTACTTCTGTTTGTCATTGAGAAATATAATATTCAGACACTGAACTGGACTCCCTCTTGTAGGAGTGTACACAGTGGGGGAGTGGGAGTAAAATCTTCCAGAGTTCTTCGATGCCCCTTGCAGGATTTAGGAGGAACTATTTAGTGAAGATGTGCGGGTCACAGCAACCTGGGGTTGCCTTAGCAACGACAAAGGAACGTGGAGTTGCCCTGGCAACAGATGAAACGAGGGGTTACCCTGACAAAAACGCTACAGGAACTCATTTAGCAAGACCTCGCTGTCCTTCTTCAGACAGATAGTTGCAGACGTGACAGGCACAGTATTAATACAGTGAAAGGAACAATATTGTGGTGGTTGAACATATTCGTTCCTCTTTATTTTGACACACTCCCACTCACCAATAACCACTGATGTGTCTATATGTCAGTGCAGATGTCCTCATTTACCCCACTCTGCCTTATCTCATTACGAGGAATGATAAAAGTAAATATGGCCTTTGTGTTAAACATTACAGAGGAACAATAAAACAAGGTTAGTACAAAACAGCCATTTATTTCATTTTCACTATATTAAAGTTTATCACACACAACTATTCAGAGCAAATGAGTCAGGCCTTTTGTCTCCAGTTCATGGCCTATTAAACACTGTAAACATTTAATGTTTTTAAGTTACTTAACTTCACCACTGAAACTAGTTTTAATATCAGCACAAAAAGTACACAATAAACAGCCATGGAAGCACACATGCAATAAAAAAGAAAATATAATACAATATCTAAGGCAATAAACAATAGTAACATGGGTTAAATTATTTGGACATATAATTGAGTTTCTTTTGCATTATTGCAGTTACATGGTTAGAGAATTGTAAACCTACTATGGAAGCCATACAGATACACAGAAACACATCCAAAGCACTGATTGAAAAAAAAAAACAACAGAATGACGTTACAGGTCCTTGATCAGTTGTCGACAGGTTAAGAACGGGGTACTAATACAACTTGTTAAAGTGGGGACTGCACTTGAAATAGTCCAGAATCACAGATCTGTTATTTCAGCCACAAATGGAAATGTACACGGCTGATTTGAGATCAGTGTGTAGGACCAGTTCCCTTTACACCGTACTGAAGCTGCAGGTGGAGTTGGACCTACTCGTCTGGCTTCCTCTTGGGCTTCTTTGGGTTGCGGGAGCGGCTCTTGGCCTTGCATAACGGGCAGATGGGAGCGTTACGATGAATCTGCTGGTGGCATGACAGGCAGGCCTGCAGAGAAACGACACATCAGAATGATCACTGTGTACACACCCCTGTCTTTTGCCTTTGAACTAATAACAAGAGTTCAGTTGAATGTCTAAATATCACACCAGTCTGTTATCTCTCGATTATCACAGGACTCACTTTATTTGAATTCCGGTTAAATTGAGAGTTTTTTCAAACTAATAAACATTGCTGACTGCCATCACGTCAGACCTGTCAGCTCAGTTTATTATATCAGAAGCTTTGGCTTTCAGGAACAATTTTAAGATAAATCACTTTGTCATCCCAGGACACGTGCACAATAACAGTGTGTAATTTTAACAATTACAACACATTTTAATTTTAACACTCACAACTCTTCAGTCAAACTTTGGAGTAAATAATTCCCTATTGCTTTGTATCAGCAGCAACTTAAAAGATCATCTCTAAATCTGCAATGTAATTAGATCTAAAACTATCCACAAACCATTCTCCTCCTTTTTATCAGTTGGTGCTGTTTTCATCTCACCGGCAAATAGGCCATGAGCTGGTGTGAAGGCTTAGTCTCCGTTACCAATTTCTTCAAACATATTCAAAACTAACGGTTGGATTCATTTCAAATTTTATATGCTTCATTGGGATAATGTCTACAAAGTTTAATTGCAGTTTTGAGATTCTCTGATTTCAGAATTTCTGACAATTTTTTAAAAAATTTAAAATTTGCCTTTACTTATAATTGGCCATATTGTAATGGAAATGGTTAGCGGTATCGTATGTAGTTACTACTGAGCACTGATTGGAGTCATATATGGACTTTCATTTGGATCCATGACCTTTGACCTTGAAGGGTCAAACTCAAGGTGACCAGTATCTACATTTCAACAATCTGCTTCTCCAAAACTACTACTACTCAGGTTCATTTCAAATTTTAATGTAGCTTCCTTGGAATAATGTCTGCAAACTTTGCTCACACTTTTGAGAAACTGTGATTTTTTTTTTTTTTAAATGAATTTTTAAAATATTAAAAATGGCCTTTATTTATAATGGACTGTATCTTGATGGTTTATACCATGGCAATGGTTAGAGATATTAATATAGTTACTAATGAGCACTGGTAGGAAGTCATACATGGACTTGCATTTAATTAGTTGAGTTCTTCTCCAGTGTAAGGACCACCCACTTCTACTGGAGATTGATCTCCTAAATCAAGACCACAGGACTCTAACTTAGAGACAGAACCTGACAACCTCACAAGTTGAACTTGTTATTGATTCTTGATAGAACATGCAAGTGAGCATTGAGTTTATCCAAAGGATTTCTGACTGAAGACCCAAGATTACAGTCTTCTAGTGAAATCATGTAATTGCCTTGGGGTCTTCACAGGGAGACCAAAGGCTGATCAGTATGACTGGATCTTATAGGAGAAGTGGATCAGTTCTCTGTTTAAATAATTATTCTAAGAAAACTGTTGGTTCCATATCCATCAGATGACCTCTATGATGATCTTTGACATCTATTTCAAAGACTAGCAATCAAGACACTACCTGATAAGATCTAACATGATTGTTTTGTGAGTCTGGTGACTGTTTGGAGTGTTATGATAAGCAAGGCTTATTTATGGCAGCTCTATTGTCAGTCATGTAGCTCAACATAAAGGCACATTTATATATTTATTTTATTAAACCATCAAAACCAAAGTAATAAAAAACCAAACTCATCAAAATAATCACTTCTTTCAAGGCTAAGAAATATACTCTGATGTACTGATGTAATCTGACAGAATGATGTAGCACAAAACACGAGAGGGTTCTGTGATCCTGGAGCACTGGCTCTCAGTGATACAAATTACAACAGATCAAGGTCTTATCAACATTATTCATTATCTTTGATCAGCGATCAAATCGGGCCGACATTGGGCTCTTTTGTCTTTGGTCAGACCACCTTCGGTTTAAGTAACTGTTACCATAGTTGCAAAGGTCTTACAAAGTTGTGAGTAACTTTGGGGAGGTAGTAAATTAGGTACTTTAGGGCTTAAAATGAGTTTGGCTTTTTTGTGAAACAGTGGCATTGGACCAAATTGGCTGGTCTAACCACTCTCAAACCCACCTGTATGAAACTGGTCCAGGTTTATCATATGGTGTCTGACCAAACCACTTTAAGCTTTCTCTAAAGGACACAGCAGTGATTTATGTTTTGCATTTTATAGGTATGTAGGCAGCATATATACCTTCATTGGTGGGGGTTGCTGTCTGAAGGTGGCCGTTTGGCGGGCATCCTGTTTCCTGGAGACCTGAAGCTGCTGTGCTGCTGCTGCAGCGGCAGCAAGGGATTCTGGGATGGCAGGCTCATGTGGCTCCTTCTGCCATTCTGCTTTTTGCTTCTCGAAGTAACTGTTCAAACCAAAGAAAGACACAAACGCAGCTTATTGAAAGCTGATAAATCAGATCACAGTAAAGATTATCCCATCTGGGCTGTCTATCGAGAACTTTTGGGTGTCAAAACCCAACACAAAGGAGACTCGCTCTCGGCTTCTTTTGATATTCAACTCAGAGCAGGAGAACAGTCATTGTTGAGTGTTTGTCTCTATCTGTATGTGTGTGTGGGCAGGGACGGGCTGGGAAAGAAATTTAGCCTTGGGCTTTACACCGGATTGGCCCGTTTCCACAAAAAAAAAAAAAAAAAAAGATTTATTTCGTTATGCTATCCAGTTTCTCTTAAAATAGGAAGGTGAGTAGAGTGTGAACAGTCACAGAACTGCTTTTATGGGCTGTATTTCCTGTAGCTGTGATCCATTAAAACATCAAATATTAACATGTATTTACAGGCACATATTACCACTCATCTTTGTAGGAATATATGTATATTTCACAGTTAAAAGTATGCCTATGTTATACTTGTTTTGATACAAGTTCATATTTCAGCTGGATTTCTGTTCTGTTATTGAGTTTTTGTGCTCATACATCACCTTCACAGAGCATCTTAAAATGTACCTAACACCTCCTGGACCTGTGAGGTGTGATTTAATTTTCTCTAGGATAGTGTCATCACACCTTATCACACAATTACAGTGGCCATTATTAACATTAGGTAAAATTACTCTAGAATTACATTTCTGGCAGCATGATGCCAATGTGATAGTTTTAACATCTCCGCAGGCTCTGTCATAAATATCTGCTGAACGACCACAGTAACAAGTTACAACTTCCTGACAAAGGTTTCAGGCAGAACATTATCATGAAGGGGAATGGAGAGGGATCCCACCTGGCCAGAAATGTCATCTGAGGTACGAGCCTGCCAACAAAGCTGTCACTGAGCACAGCAGAAGAGCATACTTCATCACAACTAAAGGTCTATCTATGAAAGAGGGATGTCTTTGAAAAGATGGATTCAAAAGGTGCATGAAATGTCTTAACCATCCAACACGTTAAATGAAAAGTCATTTAACTCCCCTAAGAACACCTTGGAAAAATATGACTATTTATTGGAAAAACTTCACATTGTTCAAAGACCAGCTCTGCTATCAACCCCACTGCCATATTCTGGCATCATATCAGATCTTCTCAAGAATTAACTGCATTTTCTCCACTCCTGATGCATTCTGCGGTGACCAACAATCGATCTGTCCACTCCTTTGACAGACTTCAGAAGCTCGGGAATAGCTTTTAGTGCTTGCCACTATTTTGCCAGTTACTGGTGCCAGAAAATCTGGAAAAATAAAATAGCAGCCTGGCCCGAAACTGAATTTGGACAAGCACACACTAATCACCACAGCCATATTTTAAGATGAGGAAATGTAAGACGTATTTATGGCACACTATGTCTAATTTAAAGGTCACTTCTCCATCATGTTAGTTTCCTTGGAAGTCTTTCTTAATTAATGATAGACACCTCTTTCTTTTTACAATATGTAGTCCAGTTCCTCAGAAGACCCATACGATGCCATAGTGATAAAAGGACAATGAGTGACAGTTTGTCCTTGACGTCTAAGCAATGTTATCATCTAATCCGAAGGCTTCTCTAACGCACAAGTAAAGCTGGATGTGCCGGTTTCCCTTCATCCTCAAAATCCTAAATTGCAATAATCTGAGCTATTTTTCATCACCCACTCCAACTGTCAATAAAACTGTCACAGTTGCTATTTATGCTTAATTGTTTGTAATTGACAATGTATGATTTGTGGAGTTGCACTACAATCTTTTCAAGACAGAAATCTGCTGAAAGAAAAGGGATTAGGTTCCACTTCTGACCCAGCCAAACCAACATCAGTCACACTCTACTCTGATACAGTTTTTAACAGTTTGAACCTCAGTCATCATGTCACCTGCTTGAATATAAAACATTTCTAACCTTCTAAGACAGGGGTGTCAAACTCATTTTAGTTCAGGGACTACATACAACCCAACATGACCTTAAGTGGGTGGGACAAGTAACATAATAAACTATAAATAATAACTTTATAAAATGTTTCACTTTGTTTTAGTGTGAAAAAAGTAAAATTACATAGTGAAAAGGTGGCTAACATGAACAACCTGAAATGTCTTAAGAAAAGTAAGTGCAACTACAAAAATACTGTGGCTCAGTTTATCATTTACACATGTACATTACAACTTACAGATCACAGTGGATCTACAAATACACAAAACATTTAGTAACAGGCACAATATTGTTAAAATTGTACTTATTAATTATTCTAAATATTGTATTCTTAAGACAGTTGTTCAGGTTATTCACATTTTATTGTGAAAGGACAGTTTGTATGTATTATGTAATTTTACTTTTTTCACATTAAACCAAGAAGAAAATTTGTAGTTGTCATTATTTCTAAGTTATGTTACTATTTTACTTTAGATCATACTGGTCTGTATGTGGAACCTGAACCAAAACAATTTTGACACCCTTGTCTGTTAATATCTTCAGTGTCATTTTTGCACTTTGCAAATTCTATCCCACGTGCCGGATTGGAACCTTTGACGGGCTGGTTTTGGTCCATGGGCCGTATGTTTGACACCCCTGTTCTGAGATGAAGCTGAGGATGAAGGACTCCCAGCTACTACCGTCTTGACTGTAAAAATACTGCTTGTGTATTACATTAAAAGAAACACACTGATTGTCACTTTGCTGTATTCTATGAGCATATTTTACAGTTATTTACCATAAACCTTGTCTTCCAAAATGCACATGGATCTCAATCTCATCTTATCACCTTCTGTTACTGTGATTTCCATGACACAATGACAGCCCAATCAATTCATTAAGATCATTAACCTATATTTGGAAAAGTGCCCGTGCTGTTTCCAATGTTTTAATGTATGTCAACAATTACTGCTATGTAACGCATTTAGACTGGGGTAATCAGTGGGAGACTGATACCATGTGGGATGACACAGTGCACTGTTTTTGAAATTATTTTTCATTAAATCGTGTGTTTTGAGTCAGCATTTGGACCTTTTCCTTTTAAATCAGGCATATTTAACCCAGCAACCCCCATGTACAATTAAAGGATATGTCTGTGGGTTTGTTAATGTGAATAAATCCAATGGAGGGGCTAACACCAGTAATTAATTTATTTGTCACTCTTTACACTCTCAGGAGGCGGCAGTCTGTTGGCTAGAACTAAAAACAAAGATTTAATCATTTTCTGGCCAGTGACAGCTCCAAAAAACAAAGGCTGTGAGAATTTAGGTGGTTTGGTGAAATATATTCAAACAGCAAACTTAGTTTAAATAATGCATAGTTTGTAAACTGTGCTTTTTGTCTGTACATTCCTTCAACAGAATTCTTCCACAACTTGTTTCAACTGCATGAAGGGATGCCTGTTATAGATTTTTTGGTAGGATATCCTTCATTTTACAGGATGAAACAGCAATACAACAGCAAAGCTTACTGATGTTTTTGTTCATGCCACACTTGGGCTGTAAATCACAGTTAGGCTAAATCAGATTATAGATACACAGAGAACACTACTAATAAGATCAGGTCATTGTGGGTTTGTGTTTCCATAGGACTTTTTTGAGAAAAACAAATGCACAGAGACATTTCCTTTCAACTTCTTGTACACCAAAAGCTTTCAACAAAGAACATTTAAAACTTTTAAAGGATTATTTTAAGTGCAGTTTATGACATTTTTAAAAATTCCACAGTGAAAAAAGTAGAAAGCAAATGAAGTAAAATTGAATTCTCAGAATTAGTTACATTGTTTGTTTTGTTTTTTATCAGTTTCAACTGAGAACTAAACGTAGACACCAGAGCTTGCTGATCTTGCAAAAAATGATCACTATATTTTCTTTAATATTGATTGGCATCAATATTTATCACAACACACAATAATCCTGATAATCCTACAAGTTTGAAGACTTGTCTAATAATCCCTGAAAAGTTAAGTAAGAAGATATTAAAATATGCTCTGCGTAACTATAGATGTACTTCTATCCACTGAAACAATGAAAAATCTTTACTAACTTGAAAGCTTTAAACATTTATGGCCATTTGAAAATGAATTTCCGAATTTGTGATGTGTACCTGAATGCAACATGATGCATTCAACCACTGCAACATCTAGAGATTTAGGGGATGAAATCTCTTTTCTGTCTGTGTTAAACAAACACACAAACAACAGCAGGCCAAACCCTTGGCATAGTTTTTCCTACATGAAACCTTTAGTACAGACATTTACCTACTACTGTGCTCAACAGCCTTTGGAAATTTACTTGCCAGAAGGAAAATCAAGCCACACATGGCACTTAAGAGGAAGTCCCTTGTATTTCTCTTCTGAATCAATCCATATTGAGTAAAATTATTTACACCTTATCTTCATTACGGAGAGAATTTTTTTTGAAATTCTGCTTTGAGACAATGTTTTGCAGTTAGTAGTTAGTGGTTCCATGTTAGATTTGTTTTTAGTTTTCTTGCAGTGCGATCAATATTTTTTTTTTTTACCTGAAGTTAATACAGATTTTTAAAAACTAATATCTAATATGCCATATTGACCAAGTGAGTTTATAAATTTAGTAACCCAGCATGATGAAAAAGCAATCTGGGAATCCTTATTGTTACACCCTAGTTTATGAGCCCTAGTACTCAGATAACTGGATTTTAGACATTTTAATAACCTGGAGAATCCCAACTACAGAGTCCATGCATAGTTACTTATGCATGTCATTCTACTTTGTACCACTATGTATAGAGTATGTATCAATAGTCTGTGAAAACATCTATTATTACCATGAACAAGATATCAGGAAATGTGGCCATGAAGCCAGTTTACACTTTTGTTGAAAGCATAACCATGTACACGCGTGGACAAAATTGTTCATACCCCTCTGTTAATGAAGGAAAAACCCACAATGGTCACAGAAATAACATGAATCTGACAAAAGTAATAATAAATAAATATTCCATGAAAATTAAACAATGAAAATCAGACATTGCTTTTGAATTGTGGTTCAACAGAATTATTTTAAAAATCAAATGCATGAAACAGGCCTGGACAAAAATTATGATACCCCCAGAAGAGATTGAAAATAATTTCACCATGGGGACATGTTCATCCAACATGTGTCCTCTAGTTAGCATCACAGGTGTCTACAAACTTTGAATCAGTCAGTCTATTTAAAGGCTGACAGTAGTCAGTGTGCTGTTTGGTGACATGGTGTGTACCACACTAAACATGGACCAGAGGAAGCCAAGGAGAGAGTTGT
>JAPQRP010000002.1:32212660-32230660 GCA_037367295.1 Apogon hyalosoma
TACCCCAAAGTAAAAAAAAACAAAAAACTAATAAATAAAAAAAAATAAATATATAATATAATATAAATAATAATTACAATTATTATGTGTAATAATAATAATAATAATAATGATAATAATAATAAATAGTAATATAAATATAAATAAAATAAAAATGACCAAAACTCCCAAACTCCCAAAGCCTTTTTTTTTTTTTTTTCCAGTGTACTGTGGCATATTACTGGGCAACATAAAAAGACATGAGCTGCAGGGTAAAGGTCACCTATTGGTGTACAGTTGATACTTGGTATTTGGAATATAAACAGAAATGAAAACTTTTATTGGCATGGATGCTCTGATGTACACAGTAACATCGTCCACCATCTGCTACAATTCAATATTTGACATTTCTTTGAAAAGGTAGGGCTGCCAGAATCCAGCAGTGAAGAATAATTACAATTTTACTGTTGTACAGGAGAACATTTAGATTAAAGGTGATAGAAACGGATCATATTTTGGCTGTGTGAGGGGGCCAGGGTATTCCGTGCTTGTTCGCCCTTCTGTCGTTGACATGTAGAATATAGAGCACTGATTACATTTTGATAACATTTTGCTGTTGAAGCAGTCCAGTGTACTCTGAGCTTCTTCACCTTTCTCTTGTTGACATCCACATCCATCAAGATTTCCAAAAATAAATAGATGGGAGAAAATACAACAAAACGATCTATTGCCACTTCAGGAATCATCGATAAAATGTTTGCTTTTACTTTGTATATTTGGCAGACTAACACAAAGGTCTTTTATTTGTAGTATGATAAGTGTAATTACTGGGGTCATACGGAAGCATGTGAGCTGCTGTGTACGGTTTGGTTTATAATTCGACTACTCTCGCGAGAGTTGAGCTAAATTTACGCTGCTAAATAACGGGAGGCGCGGCGCAAGGATTCCATCTGAGAAAATAAGTAACAGTAGTGGTTTTGGTTTAGTGTGGAAGCGCACCCGCACGACAGGGACCGAAGTCCTCCTCTGCGGTTTCTAACAGTAACCGGAGCCGTGGGTCCTCAGCTGTGGTGTGGAAAGACAGGACTTTGTAAAAGTTGAGCTTATTCACTCATGGAACGGACCGACGGGATGTCCCTTCCGTGAAGCAACTGTGTGTCAACGACAGATCCGATCCGATTTTCCAGTCCTGTGAGACCTGTGACCGCAGTCAGTCTGGGTAGGCGTTTTATTATTGCCTTGAAAAAGTGTCATTCTCGGCGCAAACCGTGAACTAAGAACTAACTGAAGATGGCTTTTCCTTTGAGGCTGTCAGATTTTGGAGATAATTCTAACTCTGTGATGGTAAATGAGTCTGATCCGTTGGATACCGCGGACACCTGTGCGTATCCGACCACGGCGGGGCTCAGTAAGGCAGTGTCAGTGTCTTTGGGTTTGGATTCTGTGTCTTCTCCACTCAACAACACGACCCAGTGCTCCGGCAGCGCCTTTACGGACTGCGACCCTAATGTGGGGAACAATTCCAGACCAATGGCAGCCGAGTCCAGGGTGTCTCGAATTACGAACCCAGACGGGGTGCGGTGTCAGCCCCGTGACAAAACCCACAGAGAGGATGATTTCGGAGAAGTGTGCCATGGCGCACAACAGGTGAGCTGTATGGATCTGCTCCGATCGGATGAAGTGGACGGTGCGCAGACCGTTACGCGCGGTCCGATCATAACCAGATATGTGTGCAAGGAATCAAACTTGTTTATGAACCCGGTGGCAGAGCTCCCCGCCACCCGTCAGCTGGATGGGGTCTCGCCTTTGAAACAATATTCATCGTACTCTGCGAATCCAAGCCTGTTCAGAGATACGACGGGTGCGTGGTGCGCAAATGAGCGCGCGTACACCGATCGAAGCGAGCCACATACAAGCGGACCAGGTGGACACAATATGTTGTGTAAATACTGTAATTGCGGGCAAAACCCACATGGTTCCAGACAGGGATGCCATTGTGTATGGTACAACAAAAGCGAGCAGGTTGGTAAAGGTGACGTGCGCGCAGAGTACGGCAAAATGGAAAGTTACCAAAGTGCAATTCATCAAGGGCAGGTCTCATACTCCAGCATCAAGACCGAGCTTTCACCCTGGATGGACTGCCCAAAGCAAACTTTCAGGTGAGCAGGAGATTTCAATGTCTTGTTCTGACACGTATGTTTTACTTGGATAAAAAAGATTTTTTCCTGTTAAGACTCACATTCTTTCCTATCACTAGTTCAGTCCTGCCTCTTTATAAACCTGGAAAAGGGTGAACATATTGTGACCGGTCATTCAATTGCTAAGCTTTATAGCTAGCTTTAATGAGTGAACTTCTAAATGCAATGACCACTAAATTCACTTCCTCTTATTTTAGTCTACCCTAGTCTACCTACCCTCCCAGTTTGTGTGTGTAAATGCTATCAGCACATTCTGCAGAACCACTCAACGAAAGCAAATAGAACACACTCACTGAGGCATCATTACACTATCCCACTGCAGAACCAGCTGTGTATCAGAGTGAAATCATTCCTCCTCAGACAGCCCCATGTGCTCTATTTGGCCTTGGCGAAGTTGTGCTGAGCGTCATCTAAGTTCACCCCTTCCCTAACTTTCCAGGGCTGGCCTTATTTGTGCTGTGACTTACTACCCAAAATACGAGTTAATATATCAGTCACTCTGTAAACAAGAGATACAGCACCTGTTACTGATCCTGTGGAAAAAATGTGCTTAATACCGTAAAAAGACTTCACACTGGAATCATGTAGCCAAAGGTTCACTGCTTGTATGTTTTCCTTAGTACAAGAAGCAGGAAGTCTTACTGTTATCGTCCCATGTATTATTACCACACTGCTTTCATTACTATGAAATGAATCAACAGCTATTTTGCTAAGTATGTAAAATTCTCCTGCTTATTAAATATGATTATTTTTTTGTTTGTCTCCTCCTCTGTGATAGTAAAGTGAAAATCGTTTGGTTTTGGAGCAAACAAGACATTACTATAACAATACAATTTACTGAATTCATCTGTTTATTATTCATTATTCAAATTATTTAAAAAGTTTTACAAACATGTTTTCCCTAAGATTAAATGGGAATCCTTCATTTATCCTGTGTGTTTTGTGTGTCCAGGTCTGAGGATTTGTTCCCAGGTGTGTACCTGTCTGACAGAAGAGTGTGTCAGGTGTGCGGCGATGATGCCTCAGGTTGTCACTACGGAGCAGTCACCTGTGGCAGCTGCAAAGTGTTTTTCAAAAGGGCCGCTGCAGGTGGGGGAAATGGACAAAAAAAGGCATCACTGCACACATACATCAACATGTCTACACACACAATTAATCATCCACTGATTTAATATTTAACACCCACTCACCTTCTCATGCACTCAGAGCACAGTGACCTGAGTTATTTTGCTACCAGTAAACACCCACGTATCGTTGCTACGAGTGAAAAACTGAAGCATTGTGGAGCTCCTTCATCTTGCAGGACTGTTGTGTTCCTCCAGGTAAGCAGAACCACCTGTGCGCCAGCCGTAACGACTGCACCATCGACAAACTGAGACGGAAAAACTGCGCCTCATGTCGTTTGAAGAGATGCTTCATGTCTGGGATGAGCCTTAAGGGTGAGGAACAACAGATCAGAAAAAGAAGAAAGTTAAATACCTGCTGTCTGCGGTTGTAGTACGCAATTTGAGTAAAGTATCTGTCACACAGTTGGAAAATCAGGTCGGGGTGGTCAAATACCTTACATAGTTTGGCTCAACTTACTAATCAAATGTTCCAGCCTAAATGCACTGTTCTAAATTGAAATCCAAGGCCAAGAGAGCTTTTTCTTTTTTTATTTGGCCCAGCAGCCAATTTTCAAGAAGCTTCCCACATCATTACGATAAGGAACAGTCCACAGGCTGATTATTCAAGTATAACCCCATTAATATTGTTCCATACAAACAAGTTATATTTTACAGCTATCTGTACCATAGTAATGAGACTAAACAGCTTGAAGCAGTCGTGTCTTATCACTTTATTATCATTATGTCTTCATCATGTCTGTGTTGTCTGTGATGTAATTTAGGTCGTAGGCTGAAGGGAGCTGGACAGATGAGGAACGGTGAGGAGGAGCAAACCACCGGTGCCTGGGGGTCCGGAGAAAGAGGAGAGAGGGTCTTGGAGCCCAGAAGTGCAATTTCCCGGGGTCAAAGTGGTGAGAAATAGTGTTAAAACAAGGGAGCAAGTACCACACGAGTTGTCCTGTGACACCCTGTTTAACATATTTAGAATTATTGCATTGATAAAACTGTTTTAATTCAAGTGTCTCTGTATTTAGCAGCATCCCAGGCGCTTGGTTTCGGCATCCCGCCAACCCTGCGCTCTTGCCTGTCCCTGCTCAGTGTCCTGCAGGCCATCGAACCGGCTGTGGTCAATGCCGGACACGACCACGCCCAACCAGACAGCCCTGTGTCCTTGCTCACCAGTCTGAATGAGCTGGGGGAGAGGCAGCTGGTGACTGTGGTGCGCTGGGCCAAGGCGATACCAGGTAAAAATGAGTCCAGACCAAAGGAACACTCATTTCTTTACTTCTCTGTGCAACACACAGATAAACAGTTCTTTCACATTTATAGCAGATAAAGAGTGTGTATCTGTTAGCACTGGGCACTCAAGCCTGTACGCTCTGCCAGATTTCATGACAGCTGGGTCTATGCACTAAAAACAGACTCTTCAAATAGTAGCCACTAGAGGGAGATGTGTTTACATTTAAGGAGTGGCCCTGGAAGGTTCAGTTAGGGGGCCACATTCAGCTCAAAATGATCTCCAGTAAAATAATAACCGAATAACCTGTAAATAATTCCAAACTTTTCTGTATGTTTTAGAGTAAAAAAGTAAAACGACATTATGAAAATCTTTATGTCTACAAACTAAACTTGAAATAAACAAAATTACATGAACAACCTGTGCAATTTCAACAATATTCTGCCTCAGTTTATCATTTTCACATGTATATTACAACTCACAGATCACAGTGGATCTACAAATACACAAAACATTTAGCAACAGGCAGAATATTGTTAAAATTACACTTACTTCTTTTGAGACATTTCAGGTTATTCACATTTTTCGTGAAAAGATTGTTTGTAAATGTACATTTTCATGTAATTCTACTTCTTTCACACTAAAATTAACGTATGCTTGTTCCTCATCTAGTTGGTATGTGTCGTCCTTTACCTTCTAGTATTATTTTTACCACTGTTGGCATGTAATTATTATAATGTAAGTTAATGGTTAACTGTTACCCATGGTAACACCATCATTAATGTACTTTGTTTCTATTTTTCATACACATTTTGGTTACATAATGTAAATACTGTCGAAGGAGTTTATTCTAATTTTGCATAGGCCTGTTTTGTTCATGGTTCTGGTTTGAAGTCTAAGAGCAGGAGTGAGTATTTAAAACATTATTATGTTAAAGGTGGGGTACGAGATCTTAGAAAAACGGTTTGAGCAAGCTATATTTTGAAAATACACAATTCAAAAGTCCAAACCCCTTTCTTCAGACATCCCTCCGAAGCCACGCCTCCAGAATACTAGAACCTGCAATGCTTGTTCCCGAGGGTTCATGAGCGCTGCACAGCATCAATTCACCCGGCCCCAACTCTGACTCCAGTCCATGCAGACTTCATTCAGCCTCTTCCAACACCCCCGCTCTTACAGAACAGCCCCAGTTCATACCTGTCTGACTAACATTACATTTCCTAGTGATTTAAGTTAGTGACAAAACAGTTTTCCGGTGAACTTTCCACCCTAATATTACTAATATAACCAGCCAAGCTCTGGTTTCATTTCCTGTACCAGTGCTCCAAGCCTCTGAGAACGAGCGATTACAGGTACACACAGAAGGGGGAGGGACAAGTGACAGTTGAGTTTGATAGACATATCACCGTTCAATCATTTCAAGTGGGCGCTCAAAATGATTGGATGGTGTTTTTTTAGTCCTGTCTGTTCCACAGGGGACTAAATGTTTTCATTTTCGTGTTAATTAATTGATTGTAATCGAGGTGTAAAGGGGATTTTAAGCAATATAGTAAAAAATGTTCCAGGAAAACATCTTGCACCCCACCTTTAAGTTATTTGATGATGAGAATGGGGGTGGGATTAAATAAGTTTTTCTTCTTCCCACTCCTTTTCGAGTGTAAATTAATGTTTTTGGAATTTTGAATTTGCATGTATTCTGTAAATGCTCGAAATAAACAAAGAAATGAATGAATGAATGGATGAAAACAAGGAAAAAATTTTGGAGTTGTCATTATTTGGTCTGACCCACTTGAGATCAAATTAGTGAGTATGTGGCCCCTGAACTAAAATGATTTTGACATCTTTTACTGGCTTTTAACCCATAAAGACCCAGTGCTACTTTTGTGGCAGTTCCTAAATTAATTTTCCCCTATTTCTACCGTTTTTCAGTGTTTTGCATTTTTTTGGCGTTAGTCATGTATTTTCTTATATTTAATTCACAGATCATGTAGATGTTCATGAAAACTCAGAGTCCATTCAAAGTTAATTAAATCAAAAAAGAGAAAAATGAAGAAAAAGTTACTTTTTCAGCAAAGATATTGCTAACTGAATGGAAAAACAAGTGTCCCCATCCACTGTCACTGATCCAACTCCGTGGGTTTTACTGGTGAATCAATGTTGTAGAAGATGACGGCGTTTCCACGGTAACTACGGTGCCTCAGAACGTCCAAATGGGTCATATCTGATGAACATGAACAGATGACAAACTGCATTTTACACCAATTATTTCCATGGACCGATAGGATTAGTGGATCAACAGGTGTTCATCAGTTTTTATCTGTAGATGGTTTGTGTCGCCGGTGGCTGTGTGGGTCTTTATGGGTTAATACAAGGGTGTGACTTTTATTTGTTTTATCTCCTGGTTGTGTTTTAGATTCTGTTTATCCATTGTTGCATGTCTGTTTTTATTACTGTCAGTATATTGTGTATTTATTCTTATTTTACTAATTTTATCTTGTATTTTTATCTACAACTTTATACAGCACTTTGCGTTGTTTTAAATGTGCTATATAAGCAAACTTGACCTTGACCTTAATACGTTCAGTGTAATTTTTTTTCATTTCACATATTCATCCCACGGCCCGTATGTTTAACACAGCTGGTTCAGTTCCTTTTTATTTACTGTTAATACTGTTGTCATGTTGTGTAACTGCAAACGAACAGTGATTAATAACCTTATATGAGAATAGTTGTACTGATGCTGTTTTTTCGCAGGATTCCGTGACCTCCACGTGGATGATCAGATGTCAGTGATCCAGTTGTCATGGATGGGGGTGATGGTGTTCGCTTTGGGCTGGAGGTCCTACACACTTACAAACAGCTCTATGCTCTACTTTGCTCCAGACCTGGTCTTCAACGAGTAAGTCCTGGAAAATTTCCCCTTTCCCCCGCATTTCATCCCTGGTACAGTAACATGATTTAAGGCTGCATGGATAGAGTTCTGTTAGCAGTGATCTGAACTTTTTTTTTTCTTTTTGTGAATTATTACTATTATGTTCTATGCAGATGTACTCCCCTGCAAAATCAGAGTTTTTATTGTCGTTGACTAAATCCTATCCAAATAGACCTGATTAAATCCTTTAATGTCAATTCCAGCATTTTTTCTTATTGCTGCAAAAATGTCCATGTTATTTTTTCCAAAATCATGAAGCCTTAGCCCTTAGAATTTGACATTTAGGTAAAAGTTCTTTAAAAAGTTTCTAATCTGAGGTTGTGTCTGTCTTTGACAAACACTTAATGTGGCTTTTAATCATGTAAGTTTTTATTGTCATACTAGGTTTAGTGAAATATGACAAGATCACACTAGTCATCACAACTGGTCCACACATGCTAACGTTCAGACTTGTTAAAAAAAAATATTAGCTAAGTATGTTTCCAGTACACCTATTTGGGATTTCCAGTTATAAATCAACCCTTTTCTCCTTGTAAAAAAAAATAACTATAAAAAAAAACACACAAATTTTAAGTGCATTTTGTAATGCGAACATTTATCATGTGAATAAAAACAGCTGAATGTAAACACAAAAAAATCCAGATGTTATCGATTATGAGCTTTTCTACTGTTATTTTTCTACAAAACTCACTAATTCCATCTTAGCATTAGCATCCGAGCCAACTTCCGAAGATACTGATCATTTGTTTATCAGCACAGATCAACACAATCAGTGTCTATTTAAGACATATGTGGGTGAAAATGTACAAGTGAGAATCCTGCCGCCTCCCATCAGTCATCTCCTTGACTTATTGAAGAAGAAATAATAAAGTTCCTTCGAGGCCCTTAGACAAGGTTTAACTTGGATGCTGTCTTGTGCAACATTAGCCAAACATTAGCCAAAGTCATTGAGTGCACATTATATCAGTGTCAGTGTACGGCGCTGCTTCAAACCTCTGGTAATGGATCCGCCTGCCCCCATAGCTGACCCTCATTTTTCTCTGCCTCTGTGTCATTCTCTTTTTCCATTATCCTTCTCACTCATTTTTCTCACCTCTGCTGCTTTTTCCTCTTCTCTTTCACTCTCATTGATGCTGCTATTAATTGTCTTCCCTCTCTTGGCTCCTGCCTTCTCCTTTTGTCACACCTTATACATTTTTTTTCTCCTCTTGCCCCCCCCCCACACACACACACACTCTCCTTTCGTCACAGCCAGCGGATGCAAGTGTCCAGTATGTACGAGCACTGTGTGCGGATGAAGCTGCTCTCCCAAAGGTTTTGTATGCTGAAGGTCACCCAAGAGGAGTTCCTCTGCATGAAGGCGCTGGTCCTCTTCAGCATCAGTAAGTCCACTGGGAACAGTGTCTCAGATAATAGTTTGACTGTAAACTCAATAAGCGAAACACAGTAGAGTGGAGCCATACCTCACAGAATTGATGGGATGGATAAAGTCAGTGAGAGTTACTGTTGTGTTCTGGCTTTGTGGTCACAGTGCCGGTGGATGGCCTGAAGAGCCAGCGCTGTTTTGATGAACTGCGGACCTCCTACATCAAGGAGCTGGATCGCTTGGCGAGCCACCACGGAGAGACCACCCGTACACAGAGACTGTTTCAGCTCACACAACTGCTGGACTACCTCCAGTCGGTAAAACACAATTCTACTTTCAGTTTAAAACAGGTGCCATACCCTGACTCAGATTTAGTGTATTAATGTAACTTCAGTGTCACTAACTGCAGAGTGACGTACTCATTCACCGCTGTTGACCTTCTATTCAAGGTTTACTGACATTACATGTATATCCAGTTATATCAGCTAAATATTACATTGAAAGTCAATCTACACTAATGTGACTCATTCTGAACTAATCATATTCAGTCATGTGTAAAGACACGTAAACTAAGCTTATGCTTTTTGCCTGTACACTGGAACAAATCGAAATCCTACAGAGTGTATTTTTCTCATTTCTAGTCAAAACTTCTCATCACACTTAAAATCAGACATAATCACCTAAAGAGTAATGTTTCAGTGAGATATAAGAACTTATTTTTAGACAATTGATCTTAAAAATCTTATTTCAAGGTAATTTTCACTTGTTCCATTGGCAGATTTTTTGCTTAAATTAAACAAAAAATCAGCCAATGGAACAAGTGAAAATTATCTTGGTAAGATTTCTTAAAATAAGATTTTTCAGATCTATTGTTTAAAAATAAGTTCTTATATCTCACTGAAAATGACTATGTCTGATTATGTGTGATTTTAAGTGTGATGAGATATTTTGACTAGAAATGAGAAAAACACACTCAGCTCTGCACACGCCTTCCTGAATAAAGATAACAAAAGTGACACAGTTTGGTCCCCAGGGTCCCGACAGCAAACCTGCTGCCAAAAATTTGGGGTGATTTTTGACAGCACCGTCACATTTAATAAACAAATAAATACAGTTGTTCGAGTTAGTTTCTTTCAGCTAAGGATCCTTATTAAAGCCAAGCCTTTTACTCCCTCAAAGCCTTTGAGAAGGTGATTCATGCTTTGCTCTCGTCTCGGTCGTCTGCTGCCACAGCCTCTACTCAGGTGTCTCTCAGTCTCTGCTGTCTCACCTTCAGTTGGTCCAAATATCTGCCGCCCGCCTCTTAACTGGCACACGTAAGCGAGAGTATATTACGCCTGTTTTAGCCTCGCTACGCTGGGTCCCGGTTCGTTTTAGAATTGATTTTAAGATTTCGCTCTTTGTTTTTAAGTCATTACATGGGTTGGTGCCTACTTATCTTTCTGATTTTTTAACTGTGCACACTCCTTGTTCACTGAGGTCAGCTGACCAGTTGCTCTTGGTTGTTCCAAGGTCCAGACTGAAGCACAGGAGTGAGCAGGCCTTTTCTGTTGCTACTAAATTGTGCAACAGCCTACCTCTCCAATGTCAGGACCTTACCTACAGTTGATACTTTTAAAACTCATTTAAAAATCCATTTTTATTCTTTGGCTTTTCAACCGGACTGAGAATTGACAGTTTGGTATTTTATTTATTTTATTTTACTTGTGTAGATTTTATTATCTCTTGTTTGTTTTTTTTAAATTATTATTTCTGTTCCTGCTTTGAATCTGTACATCACTTTGGTCATCGTCTGTTGTTTTTAAATGTGCTTTATAAGTAAAATTGACTGGACAGTTTGCGAGTGATGCAGACCTGGCGTCTAATGTGGCAGAAAGGCAGCAGAAAGCAGATGTCATATCCCCTGAGGTTTGACACGTGTGCCACCTGCAGGAAATAGACCTGCAAAATGTTATGTTTACTATACGGTGGCATTGTGTGCTCTTTGTGTGCCCTCTGTACAGTTAGGTCTGTGCAAAAATTAATTTGCAAGCTTCTTATAGCTGGCTTCAGTCAAGGGTTGGAGGTAGGGTTATAGTTCATTTGGCCTTTCTTTGTGGGGCTAAAAATGAGTCCTAATTATGCTTTATCTTCCAGTGAAATAAAACAACGAAAGCAGACTTAGCTGGCTGTGTTCTTTTTCTGGTTGTAAGTACATTATTCTAAATGTGTCATTTACTGGTAGAATAAAAATCACAGGAGAGGCGACTTTTACCAGACAGTTAAACGAATGTGTCTGACTCAGCTGTCTGTTAATATAGTTATAAGTTAAAGACAGCTGACCTAATAGCAGCCTCTGGAATTCTAGTTTGAGTAAAAAATGAATAATATCAACTGGAAGATTAATTTACTGGGATTTTCCATTTTGTAATCGTTGAAAGTGAAACCACTACAAACACAGCTATGTTAAGCCCAGTTTTAAAGTAAGATGAATTGCTTGAGACATTTAGAAATAAACAGTACAGACATGAGACAGATCTGATAAGTTCTCAGATCTGTTTTCAGCAGTCACTTAAAAAGGCTTAAATATAGATTGTTGGTTGTTGGAGCTGTGACCACTAGAGGGTGCACAACGACAGCTTTCACTGCCTGCACTTAGTGAACTCAAACTGAAAATCACAGCATATTAATATCATGTAAAGACAGTTAAACATTTGTAATGTAATAAAAAAAAAAAAAAAGTCACATATGGTTTTTTCTACATCCCATACTTTGTAGCACACACACAAACCTTTACTAACATTCAGCATATATTATGTAAATAAATACTTTTCAGATATACTGCTCCGGATACATGTAAGTTCCTAAAAGCTTCTTTACCAGTTGTATGTAACCTTGGAAACCAGTCTATCTCAGTACTATGGTTCTTCTCACCTTCTGTCACTGCCCGTTGTTGCCATGACTGCATTGCATTGTGGGATATTTATGCTGCCAAAGTATCCAGAATTTGCATACTATAACAGTTGCCAGCAAATAGTATGCAAATATCCAGTATACTGTTAATTTCATACTGCAGTTTCAGACATACTCCAAAATCTTGCATACTTTTTTAGTAATTAGCATGTTAGTATGGAGTAATACAGTACCTATCTTTTATCAATGTCAGAAACAAAACACAGACACCATTACTCTACATTCTCTGTATTTTGAGACTGAAAATGTGACAGGGACTATAAGTATAGATATTTGCGCTCAAATTTAAAATGTTAAGTTCAACACAGATACCTAAAAACTCTACTTAAAGCTGCAGGAGTCAAACTTTAGCAAAAGACACATCTTCCTTGGGCAGCTCTCTCCTCTCGGTCTGAATCAAAAGATAAACCTGACGCTGTGTCGTGCTGTTATGAAAAATGAAGCCACTTCCAAGTGTTCACAAGGGGACACAGACTAGAGCATTAGAGTCATGTCAAGGTCACGTCTGACAGAATCCATTTAGAAATTACAGCTGTCAACCTCCTGTTTAACCTCCTACCTGAGGTCTGAAAATAAGCCTGCGAACAGATGAATTCTGCGTTACAGAGTATGTTTGTGGAAAACACTGGCTAGGGGAACATGCAGAAGTCTTGTGTCCTATCCGACCACTGGAATTACAATATGATCAAAGGGAAATATGGAAGTTTTGCAGAGTGACACTAAAAATCTACTTTCATTTTGCACATTCATATTGTACGTATTCATATCCTGTGTATACTGTAAATACTATATTATTGATTCTACCTCAGCATATTTATATCATAATATCCAGCCGTTTTGCACCTCTGGTTACATGCAACCTGCATGTCATTGTCTTGTGACGTGCAGTGACTGTAACAAGGATTGCAGCTGTCCTACTGTTAGCTATTAGCTGACAACATTTAGCTACTTGCTACCAGTATGACAACTGATTTATATATATACATATATATAAAATAAGGTAGGTAGTTAGCTGCTAGCTGTTATTGCTAGTCAAGTCAAGTCAATTTTATAAACCACATTTAAAAACAACAGACGTTGACCAAAGTGCTGTACAGATCCAAAGCAGAAATAGAAATAAATAATGTGCTGTGCACTTTTAATGGCCCTATAATTTAGATTAGATTGTCTTTTTGTAACACTTAATACATAGATATTTATATTTGAAAGTACTCAGATATAATAAATGCACAAGGCCATTGAACCTTGAAAAAGTAGATCAAGGTCACCTATTTTCTGTATTCTTCTGCTCCATGCCAAGATGCATCCACAGTATAAATTTGGTGCAGATATCCCAATGCATTCTTCAGATAATGCGATTATGTTGATGAATGGACAGACAGACGGACAGATGACAAAACGATTGCAATACCCCTTAAGCCAGAAGTTGGCTGAGGGATTAAAACAGATAATAAAATCTATACAAATAAAATAAAATAAAATGAAGTGAAATAAATAAAATACCAAAATGTTAATTCTCTGTTCAATTTAAAAGCCAAAGAATAAAAACAGGTTTTTTAAATGAGTTTTAAAAGCATCAACTGTAGGTAAGGTCCTGACATTGGAGAGGTAGGCTGTTCCACAATTTAGGAGCAATTACAGAAAAAGCCTGCTCTATTCTAAAACGAACCAGTGTACAGAGGCTAAAACAGGCATAATATGCTGTCGCAGCTACCTGTCTATCTATCTATCTGTCTGTCTGTCTGTCTGTCTGTCTATCTTTCTTTCTATCTATCTATCTAATATATTGTAATATTAAGTTACATGATTGACTCATTTGCGTATTATTACACTATTTTAAGGTTATCTAACGTGTTAACACATTTAGCTGCAGCGATGATGTAGCAAACATTACAAACTAAAAGATGTCAGTCAAAGTGTGTTACGCTCCACCTACACAGTCTTGAAAAATAAACAGCAAAATGCCTTGTTTCTGAAGTGGCTTATTTCACTCAGATTTTTGTAGAATACTGAATTGATTGACTTCCAGAGGTTTGAAGTTGACTAACGGTGTTTGTTCGCGGTTACTTTCCACGTCTGTGTAGGTGTGACCAGAGGACTGACATGCTGAAGATATTCATCCTCTTGCCACGAGCAGAAACGTTTTCAGCCTCGTGTCTTTCACTCTGGATTTCCCCTTAAAGGCTCAGCTTTGACTGTGTCCCGCTCACATCTTAGACCTTCTAATGCCTTATGAGCTTCAGGGCAGACGGGGATTTTCTGCCAGGGCCCTTTAGGCAGAAGACCAGGGTTGCTCAGTGCTGCGTTCAGGCCCTTAGGTTTTACTCTACGCTTGAGCTTAAGACCAGTGTCATCTTTTAAATCACCTATTAAACCTCATGTCGAAAGACAGGCCTCCGTGTCATTGCTCATTTCCTGTTTTATCTGGAGGCGTTGCTCTTTTTTCAGCTCTGTCTTTTTTTTCTTTTTTTTTTTACCATTTCAGATTGTGAGGAAGTTACACCAGTTCACCTACGATCTGTTCATCCAAGCTCAGTCACTGCAGACCCGTGTCAACTTCCCAGAGATGATCTCGGAGATTGTGAGCGTCCATGTGCCCAAGATCCTCTCAGGCGTGGTCAAGCCCATCCTGTTCCACAACACGGCCTAAAGAAACAGAGTCTTGATGATTGATGATTTGTACATCACAGCAGCTCAGGCGTTCAGTCCTGACAAACCTGTAACGGCCAGAGAGGATGTATGATCTCATGGGTTGAAAGAAGCTACAGGATCACCACGAGCCAAAGGGAGTCCAGCACATTCTTCCAATCTATTGTAATCTAATCACATTGTAACTGTTGTCATATGCACAGCTAACACTTCTGGAGCTAAATACGCAGTTCAACCACTTTTTAGCATGCATTCCTCCACGTAAACCCATGGTCAGCCCAGCAGCTAGCACATAAACTTCAAGTCTTCACACTGACGATAACAACTCCTAATGTTTTACATTTACAGAGTTCTCATCACCATAACTTGCCTGAGCAGTGGTACAGTCTTTTTCACAGCGACTGTTGTTGTGCGTACCTGAGCTGAACAAAGTTGTTGATTGACAGTTAATAAATTATTGTGGCATGCACGCTAAGAAGCCAAACTGTCTCGCCTCAAGGCAGATAAAACATTGTTTGTTTGTCAGCCGCTCTCATCCATAGAAATAAATGGCTGACTAATAGTTTTAGGTTGTTGGTGCCAAATGTGAACGGTGCCAAGTTTTAACTGTACACTTGTAAACTGCATTTGACTCCATAATGTCCATGAATTTCTTTGTATATTGATACATTTTCTGTAATGACACACACACACCAGAAACAAACTGACAGATAATTCGATAAGAGAAGCGACTTATGAACACTGTGGTAAACCTTTTTAAGCTTTGCTTGTTTTTCAGTGTTTATTGAAGTACAGTTTTCCCACAATTCATACATTTCAAACTTTTCTACTCTTGTATTTTCTTAACATGTTCTTTGCAGACTTTGCTGTGTATGTGCTCATGTACTCATCACAAATTGTGGGAATTTTTTGCTAAATGTCCATCAAAGAATCTGCTCCTGTGCAACATTTACAGCTTGTAATAAAACTGCAGCATGAGTGTTCACGTGTTGGTTAATACTTCAGTAGAAGGATGTGAATAGCACATTCTGTGTTGTGTTCTATTTTTTTTTTTTAGGCCATGTGCAAGGGGGTTTATTTGTCACACATAGAAATACAGAGCAAACAGGCAGTGAATTGGCAAAGGATGCTCACTTCTATTTCTAAGCCGGCATCAAAACAAGATAAAATAGAATAAAATGTACAGTGCAGCTCAGATTGGCCCTGTTAGTTAAGCTCTTAACATCCGCCTGGTGACCCGTTTTCAGGCAGGTGTTAGGGTTATAGTTAAGCCGTACTTAAGAGTGAGGTAGATTAGATTGTTTTTCAGCCACATGTTAAATAGACACCAGAGGACAGTCCCTTTCAAATGAAGTCTAGTATGTGTGTTTTGGCTGCAACCTTCTCCTTTCATAAATGTCAAGTTATCACTGGGCTCCATGAAAAGGTGCATGTTAAAAGGTAAAATCATTGAAGATAACAGTCAAAATCATCTTGTTTTGCAGTGCCAGATAGATTCATTTCAGTGGACAGAGGCTTAGAAAGCTTCAAACAGACAGATCTTATCTACTACTGCATTATCTACCATAAAGATTATTCCCAGTCTTCACTCTGCCAGGTAATAGATCACAGCGGCAGCAAACCAGAACTTTCACAGAGCTGTTCAAAGGAGGAGGCCATCAATTTATCCTGGAAGAAAACAGCTGTGGTTGCTTATCTGAAATCTAGGAAGCACTGCCTGTGTTTTGGCTCCATCTAGTGGCTGCTTCTGGACTTATACTGGTTCAAGTGTGGCTCCGCAGTGGTGTCGAAGCACAACATCTGTTGAATCCATTGACATTTGCCTCATAATGTAATTGGACACAGAGTCAGTGAGTATTTTAGCGAGGTTACCATTAAATAGTCAGAGTTATGAGAAAGGAGATTCATCTTAATAGAATGTATCAGCGTTCACTGCACAAAGATGTTTTTAATTTTAGGTTATATTAGATGTGTCATAGGAAAACATGTAGACTGGTCTTCATTTTTACAGTACTTACTATTGTCTCAAGGGTATGTTTTTTAAGAGTAGGTTTATTTTAGTTATACTGTGCATTTAAAAGCCCAAACTGTAAAAAGCAGTCTGTCTGCCTAACCTCTACCACTGTTTTAAGTCCCATTTCCTGAACAACCTCTTTCAACAAGTATTTGTCCCCCTCATAAATGAATTGGAGCTGAACGAGGTTGGTACTGAAAGACATGCTGAAATATCACTTATTTCTAAATATATTCCGTGCTACACATCCTCCTGTGGCTTCCCTTAAAAGGAATGGCGTCTTGTAGGTTTGCGATGATCAAAAATGTATGCGTTGATGTCGACATTTGAACTGAGTTTAGATTCCATTTGATTTTCTGTTTCTCTAAGTCTGCTACACATCAATATTACATGCCTACTCTAGCAGAAGAGGGAGTTTTTCCTGTTGGGGAACAACAACCACAGAAAGCACAAACACAGAGGCCACAAACAACAAAAGTTAAAACTGTTTCCTTATGTGTAGACAAAGAAAAGATGAAGTAAAAAGACTGGACAGAGTCTGAACTTTTACTTGAGCTTTTACTTGAACCTCTCAACAGTTTACCCATGTTAATGCTGATGTTACCTTAGATAGATGTTTAAACTCATACAGTTGGATAAGGTTTGAGTCACATATAAACCCTTTAACAGGAACATGAGAAGAATTAGACAAAAAAAAAAAATTATAGGATTGTATTCCAGGCTCCATATGTTTCAGTTGTTTCCCTCATGACTCTTTCAGGAACTTGATATGTAAGCCAACAAGGACGTTGATTCATTCATTTTGTGTAGCTTGTGGAAAAAACAGGTAGAGTCAGTTAACTATTTGCATTTGTGCAACTCACACTAAATCAATATAGAAAGGACATATTCACAATATTTAGTTCATATCAATGTTTCAATCTTCCACACATGTATACTGTATTTCCTCAAATGATCACCTTTATTTAGAAGGCTGCATTTAATACAATATGGTAATCTAGATAAATATGCATACCTTTGATTACAAATCTTCGAGAGAAAGCAAGATATAAAATCAAGTTCATTAATGCTTAATGAAACCAAGGGGTGAGCTGCAGTTATAGCTTTTAAATCCTACTCATGACAGTGAAGAAATAATGGGTTTGATTAAAACATGTTGTATTATCAAAGATAAATGGGCTTATAGATGTTATCTGTAGGCAAAATACATATAATTACATCTTATTTAGTTACTTTTAATTATGGTGAGTGAGCAGAGCATCACATTTTTTAATCACATTCGTAGTGTAATCCAGTATTTTTCAACCTTGGGGTTGGGATCCCACGTGGGGTCGCCTGGGATTCAAATGGGGTCGCCTGAAATTTCTAGTAATTGATTAAAAAAAAAAAAACTTACTAATAAAAAATATACGGTGAGTTGACAGAGACAATCACAATATATAAAAGACAAACTGTGAAGCTGAAACTGAAGCGCTGTGGTATTGTTTATCTATCAAATGTTCAAACTGAAGCACTGTGGTACTGTTTATCTGTCAGATGTTCAAACTGAAGCACTGTGGTACTGTTT
>JAPQRP010000002.1:32250641-32263853 GCA_037367295.1 Apogon hyalosoma
GGCTGTGGGGTGGTGGGGGTGTGGGGCGACGGGGAGGGGGAATTGATAGGAGGAGGGAACTGGGAGTGATTGACAGAGTTGGGGGTGGGAGCAAAAGGGTCATTGACGTAGATAACCGGCAAGAATCGCAACAATTTGTTTTAATGTGTGTTTATGGTCAGAGGGCTCAAACAACAAATTTACCGGACAATTTTTTTGCCCTCTAAAATGTTCCCCTTGATCAACAACACCATTGTTGAGGTTATATAGAGTGAAAAAAGAATAATAGTTGGGCTTTAATACCTGTTGATCCACTAATCCTATCAATACATGTAAATAATTGGTGTACAATGCAGTTTGTCATTTTTCATGGTCATCAGATATGACCCATCTGGATGTTCAGAGGCTCCGTAATAAACGTGGAAACACCGTCATCTTCTGCAACATTGATTCACCAGTAAAAAACCCATAGAGTTGGATCAATGACAGTGGATGGACACACTTGTTTTATCTTCAGTTAATGAGCCTATGTATATATACACCGGTACCCCAATCATTATCTGATTTCTGGAGTTATCAGATTATTCAAGTGATCTTGTAAACTGGATAATCTGATAATGGCAGTTATCTGATTATGAGAAATCAGATTAACACACCTAGATTTCTCCCCAATACTCCGATGGCTTCACACATGTATACAGGTTAATCTGATTAATTTAGTTTTTTTCATCTGCACAAGTAGAAAAAAAAAAAATAAAACAAATACATATATACATATTTATATTAACAGAACTTATGCAGCAACAATGTGAGCCTGACGAAAAACGTAAACAAATAATGAAATGAAATGAAGGATAGCAGCAACATGTGACCTATTTTATAGTCTTATTAGCTCCCACATTAGGACACCTAATGCTGACACCGTAGGCGTTGCCATGGTCACCAAGACAAGACTGGATGATTTGAAAATGACAGGAAGTGTACGTCTAACCTCATAACATATGCACATACTCTGAAGGAAATCAAATAATGGACTGAAACATGTCAACCAGGGTTTTTCGATTGTCGCATATCTGAAGTGCATGTAAACGCATCGCATCTGATTACAGCAATTATCAGATTACTCCCATTTATTGGATTTTTATGGTCATGTAAATGTGTTCAATTATATATTTTACTAAAAAAAAAGTATTTTTTTCTTCTGTTTTCTCTGTTTTTGATATAATACCCCTTAACTTTATTCTGAGGTGAATGTCAACATTATTATTTATTTATTTATATTTGTTTATTTGTCTCAAACTTTGAAAGAAAAAAAAAAACCCACAATAAAATCAAGAAGTCAATTACATATGCACCCACCAATGGTCATTAATCACAGAAAAGGAACGAAATACAATAAATTTAACATAAGTGTACATATGAATGAACTTGTAAACAAAGTTTGAGAGGGAACAAAAAGAAGCAAAGCATTATCTAGTCCTGCCCCTTCCTTACTTTCAGTGTCAGATTCATAACCACATGTATTTCCTTCATTGGCTATTTATCACATTAAATTAGAGAACAAGGAATAACTAGTCATAGCACCTTTTATATTGGCCATTGTGCAACCATTCTGCCAGAAATAAACATGAACAAATAGACTAAACTGTATGTTAAGGCCCAAACTACATATAAACCCATCAACAACATTTCCCATTTCACATACCAAAATATGAGACTGGACTGATTACTCAATGCATTCATTCATTCATTCATTCATTTTCTGAACCCGGTTTATCCTCACTAGGGTTACTGGGGTCGCTGGAGCCTATCCCAGCTACTTATGGGCGAAGGCGAATGTCAGCATGATCAGTAAAATAATTATAGCTAAATACATGATTTTCACTTAAAAATGCAAAATACAGAGGATAATATCACAATAAATGGTGATAAATCTCTTGAGAAAATTCATTTGGGAACTGCCACAAAAGTAGCACTGGGTCTTTATGGGTTAAAATAGCATTTACACCACATAAAATCATGTCAGAGGTTGAAGGGTTTGTGTGTATTTGAGAGGGTGGAGACATCTTGTGCGGTATAGCTCAACAATCACTCAGCTCCGATGAAGGAAAAACAAGATTAAACTTGCAAGCAGTGATGGTCAGGCCCTCACACCTCTGCACAGTTTGGAAGTCAAGGGGTTTTATTGTTGTCATGTAGACGTCTTCAGGCATGACCCCCTAGATTAAACATTACTTCTTGTGTCAATAGTTCAACGGCTGGAAATTGGAAAAGGCAAACTGCAAATTCACACCAAAATGATGGACTTCATGTCGGAGATAGGACACGAATCCAAGAGGTGCTGTTTTTTTCCCTTCGGAGACATTATCGAGCTCCCAAAATATAACAGTTTTCGCCACTTCTGCAAACTTCTGTGCAAAGTTTTGCAAGTTTGTGAGTCTGTAACAAGTCGCAAAAGAAAGAGTGGACTGCAGAGAAAAGGCATCGCACTGTTTCGAGTTGCTCAGAATAATGTTCATTATTTTCAGTATTTTTTTCTTATTCTAAGACGTGGCTGCATGTCTTAGAATAGAATACGCGCACTTTAAAATGTTGACAGAAGTAGAGGAGTTTGTTTCTATTTGGGGAGTTGGATACATGGAGTGCAGTGTAGCTTAAGACTCACCTATTCTCATTTTCCAAGGAAAGAAAAAAAATGGAAAAGTAATATGTATGTAAATAGATATGTGGATGGCGTCTATGTGTTTTACTGTATTTCGTTATGGGGTGATTGAAGGTCAAAGTTCTCTTCTCTTCTCTTCTCTTCTCTTCTCTTCTCTTCCTGTCTTATCCTATTATTGGAGCTCTATTCGCAGGCATGATAGGATGGATGTCGAAGCATAAAAGTCCTTGTTATGATTCCAGCGCCTCCTCAGAGGTGCTCTGTAGTGAAAGTTCAGGGTGTCTGAGTGTGAAGCGTCTGTACCTGTCATAGCAGTGCAGAGATAATAGGCCCAAAGGTGCCTCTGCCTCATCACAGTGGAGGAGGAGCTCTTGTGAATGCATATGGCTCTTCATTACCTCATGCAGAAGGCTAAACTCTGGATTCACGACTCTGTGGAGCTGGATATTGTGAATGTGGCTCCAGGGACCAACGTGGTGGAATTTCAATACACCACCCGGTCAGTATTACTCCACACCTGAATGCAGAGCCTTCCAGACAATTAGCGGAGAATTATAGAAGGCAAGACGAGGTAATTTGCACAGGCCGGTCTGCCTCAGCCCTAGCCTTGGCCTTGGCAGCTAGCAGGGATATTTCACATTTTCACAGCGTGGGGGTTTGCGACGCCTCTGGCCAGGGAAAAGAAAATGGTTGCTCAGAGAACTTAAATGGCAGCAAACTCAATTTCTACAGGTATTTAGGAGAAGTTGAGCGAGGCAGCTCCAGCCATTCAATTCGGAAACATTATTGTTAAGTGCCTGCGTGCCAGTCAGCCTTTGTCACTGTGGTTGTATTTGCAGTACATCTGTGTTTCAGTTCAGCCACGAGATGTTGTATTTAGCAAATGGCCTGTCACCACGGCACACTGTAACCGTTTTATCAAGCCAGTGCAGACAAGCTCTGTCCCATTATAAATGCAAAGGATGATCAAGCCATTAAAGTAATATTTGAGTCTGGACTGTGGCTAGCCTTATCAGTGTACTCCACCATCCCTTTCATTAGCCCACCTCATCTTGTTATTATCATCAGCGGCAGATACAGTCTGGGGGAGATAACAGTTGTCATTTAACTTCACCACAGCCCTTGATTAAAGTGCTCTATTAAGTGAAACTCTGATGCCATTTCGCTATGAATCCATCTCCTCTCATACTGAGAAATACGGGTGATTATGAGATGATATTAAAGTAATAGAAAGTTGAGCAGAATTTCTGATCAATAGACATCAGCTGATAACATCAAATTACAAAACACCTAAACAAATGATTCATGTACTGCGTCACTGCTCACTCTCGCTCTGCTTGTCATCTGCTTGTCATGCAACGCCACAGCGCTGCAGCTTACTGCTCATTGTGGAATGCTTATTGCCACATGAGATCTTCGTAGTATCCCAGCTTTCTCCCTCTGAAACGTGTGTTCCAGCTGTTACCACTCTATGGAGTTGTGAGGTTATAATGAGCATGGAAGCAGCTGCTTCCTCCTACAGTAGAGGCCCCAGCCTCTCTAATCCTGATCATTAAGCAAGGAAAGGGTGTGGGGAGCCAGAGCACACAGACTTATGGGCCTCTGCACCCCAGGACATGCTGCAGAGACTTGAGTTACCCGACCGTTTTATTAGTCTGACCAGCAAGTATATAACCTTATTGATCTGCCTGATGTGGTAAAAAAGGATTAACTTATGCAAGACAGCTGGATCAGAAACTACAAAGAAATGCAGCGTCTCCATTTTTCAACAGTCATTGTTCAAACTTAGAAAAGAGTTTGGGCATTCAGCAAAAAATTCGCCCTGGCTTCCCCTGCCATCGCACTGTGAACTCGCTCGCCTGGGACACAAACCCTGCCCTATGCCTGATATTTCTGTATTCTTATAGCCTTAACATCGCCATGCATAAACTCAATCCTACATAGAAAATATCAGATTATGAAATATTTATGTTCTGACCTTTCTCAGTAATGATTTCATGATTTAATTTTCTCTGGCTTTACCTTAAAGTGCTGAGAGAATACAAAACAGACCCAACCACTAGGCACGAGGGGAAAAAAGATGATCTGTGGAGTGGATGACATTTGCATTCTGCTTGTAAATATCAACAACACAGCAGCAGATTATTCATAGGTCTAAGTGTGCCTGTACCACTGGTACCTCTCAGTAAGCCTCCGTACACTGGCAACAACATCCCTCCCTCTGTCTTTCAATTTCATTCTTTAATACTGTGAGCTGAAACAGTTGAGTGACCGAAGCTTAAAATAGACTGATATCCAGCGCAAGAGTTGTAAATCACACGCCATGAGCACGGCGCCATTTAGTGAAAATATATGTAAGCATATACCATGGAATGTAGGTAATAGTGTTACATTTAGAATAACAAGCCCACTCAACCTTGTCATGGTTGACTTGGAGTGAAACTGCACCCAGAGCTGTGACTCTAACAAGACTATGTCTTTGGAGCAATTTTATGTAGATTAGTAATATGCTAATTTGAAGCATGACCTCGCAGTTTGCCAGAGAAAATCTGTCTCTTTTTGATCTGCATATTAATGCCCAAAGAATAGATGGAAGTTGAGACATGAAAAGGTTTAATAAAATCAGCAGGTAAAAGGCGGCCTCATAATTAATCCAGCAAAGAGGAAGTCTTCTACAGACAATGGCTGCACCTCAGATTCATAATTGGGGCCTTTATTGATATTCCACAGCTTCTCCAGTGCATCTACTGAAACAGTGATTAATCTTTCAGAGTAAAAAAAAGTTGTGCTTAACTTCTTCCCGCACCTTGGGCACTACTGGCTGAGCCAACCACAGCCCACACTTATCTTAGCCAGAATCATCCCCCCTTGTGATGAATACACAAACTTGCAAAATTACTAACCAAACTCATTTTTCAACGAGGAACACTAATGCATGTGCAGATCAGGGGACAGGCCGTGGCTTTATGTGAGATGGCCTGTCATTGCGTTTGCTCTACCTAACCTCTCCTGACACCTGGAGTCAGGGACCCCCCTCTAAATGTGTAATATTCAATCTTCCTGACAGCTCTACTAATGACCAGGAGGAACCAAAACAGAGGTAATAGGTGAGCCTCAAAATTGCTTTCAAATTATCCCTGATAATGATTCCCTTCCAAGTAATAAACTGTGCAGTGTGTGTGTGGCTCTGTGTGTGTGTGAGTGGCAGTGTGTTTATGTCAGGAGAGTGTAGAATGGCAGGGCTAATTATCAATACTATTAAAGGTAAGTACATCCAGCTGCATCCCGGACAAGTCCTAATGAAGGACAGCAGACAGGCTGGACTCTTTCATGTGTCGTCTGTTGTTGGTCAATATCCACACCTCTGGACTGCTGCTCTGGTTCAGATCCTGACTTTGAGGGGAAAGTTAATATCGTGCACTGGGACTGGTTTTAATCCTCGTTTTGTTTCAGTAGCACGCAGAGTGGAATAAACCCTCTTCTCCCTTCTTTTACTTTGAGACGTTGCATTTAAAATGAGAAACTTTCACTCTGTAAAATGGGGCAATTAGAAAAAGTCTCTTTATAGAATTATAGGATGATTAAATCTTTAAAGTTTTCCTAACCCATGATGAATAATCGTGTCAAGGACCATTTGCCACTGACTCATTAAAATAACATAACTGGTCTTAATTTGTCTTGTGCGATGATCGATCTAGTTTTCAGCTCCGGCAGAAAAGAAACAAATCTAAAATGCTGATTGCTAAGTTGTCACAGTCAAACACCAAACATCTGTTAAAATAAGAAAATATATGTTCAGAGATTTAGAGATAAGATTCAGTGACAACTCACTGCAAATTTCTTGGACTGTTGTCAGAGTTCCCAATTTCTGATGTTGTATTTAGGAAATCCATCCGTCTTTAAACATTTCACAGGAATGAAAGCATATTCCTCTGAATTAATAAAGTAAGACTAGTGTGAACTCATGTGCTTACATAAAGTTTGTGTTGGAGTCTGATTTATGCTAGGAGCCAGTTTTTTGTGGATGTTAGCTACTTCCATTTCTAAAGTAACTGGTATCGCCTACATCCATAGTAACAACCTTGAAGCTGAATTGTGTTACTTGGGTCCTTTTTTTACACAAATGTCTTTGTTTCCGCTACTGTATTTTATAATTCCTTTCTTTTTGCTCCTCTGTAACACTTGCTAGTATTAGCTTAGAAATGGAGTTGATCTAATACTAACTTCACTTAAGCATTAATACATATCAACCTCAAAGCATAATTGCCTAAGTCATATTTTTGGCCAAATTGTGATATTTATATAAAATGACTCAGCGGTGTTAGGAAAGTAAAATTACAGAGATATCACAATTTGGCCAAAACTTTGACTGAGGCTAACAATATGCAAATCAGCACATAAATGTCAGCCCCTGCTAAAGCTAACACTAGCTAGCTAAGACACAACCACATACAAATCTTACATTCAACCTTATAATTTTGTTTAAATTTTCCATACATATACTCAAGTGCATATGTGAAATAGCCCATGTAATATTTGTCAAGCTGTAGTTTGTTAGTGTCAGCCATTTCTTAGCTAACTGAATGGCAACACTCACTTATTAACTAAAGCAAATTCACGTTGCATGTGAAATAAAAGATGATTAGCCTTCTTCTGATTGCATTACTGAACAGGAAGTCACACATGATGTACAGTTAGAGAGACTGCAGATCTTTTCCTTCTCACACTGTATGATTTATGCCAAACACCAAAGAATTTGGCTCATTCAATAGAAGCCAAGATGCTGGATTCCATTTCAATGTATTTCAACACTTCAGTTACTGTGCTGTATGCCAACGTATAATATATATGTCTCCATTTCCCCTCTAATGCATGTAACATAGAAATTTGTACATTTCTAATCAGTGCAGCGTAAATATATCACTGTCACTATGCAGCAGTCCAACAACTTGTTTCTCCTCTCAAATTACAACGGTTGTAAGTGCTCTTAATTTTCCAGTGTGTGTGAATTATGAATGATATAAAATATTTAAAGAGCAGAATAGAGCAACAGCAGAAAGAGTTTCATAATCAAGCTAAGTAGGTGGTGGGCCGTACTTAATTAAATGAGCCCGGATCTGTGCACTGCGTTGCTGTTTGACCTCTTTGCAGCAAATTCACTTTTCAAACACATGTTGGCTATTTCACCATCTCTGGACTGTGAAACTGAGACAAGAGGAGAGAGACCTGTCATGCATGTGAGTATGATCTAACTGGCTGTGAATACAGAGAACGGACCAGCGGTTAGCGGTTGGGGGGAAGAAAGTTAGCAAACTGAATGACATGTTTGTGTGATCCGATGCAGATTTTTCTGAGGCACTCTGATGGAACCCAGGGCCTTTGGGCGAAGAACTTCAAATCATTTCCAAACACACATGAGCACACACACACATAATTACGCCACCGATCCCCACCAGCATAAACACTCGTAAGGTACAGCTGTTCTAGTGTGTCTGATATTAAATGACAAGGTGACTTGGTGTCCTGTAGGCCACCTGAGAGGGAGCGCCGTGCACGGGGACACAGCAATCTATTCTCCTCAGAGCTGAGGGGAACTTACTCAAGCAGAGCAGCAGTTATTTCCCCCCTCTGCTCTGCTCCACTCTGCTCCCAATCCCTCCCCATTTGCCTTCAAGTCAGCACCAGTTAGTAGTTTCTTCTGTGTGTGCGTGTGTGCAGATGTGTGTCTGTGAGACTGTACGCCAGGCTAATTTCCACAGCGATGCACTGCAGTGTGCTACGAGCATTCTCCAGGATATTGATGTGCTGCATACTAGGCAGCAGAGTGAATCAACGCTGTGTGCTGTAAATATTCTATTGTCACTTTAATGCCTCTGTCAGTGGCTTTGTCCAGGCTAATTCAGTCCACTGGTGTTTTCTGTCCCCTGTAGCTTGCACCAGCAAAGCATCTCACACACATCTGCACACACGTCATGCACACACATTCATATAACAAGAGACTGAAATAGAGTAAATGAGGGAAGAAGGGGGAGAGAGAGAGAGAGAGACAGACACAGAGATAGCATGGACACACAGTGCACACATGCATATAGACACACACACACTTTGCCTCGGGTTTTTCTTGCCGTCACAGATGATCAGGCCCAGTTTTGGCTTTAGCTCAGCTCTGACCAACCCCTGGTCCTGGAGCCAAACTGTTAAAAGACATTAAGTCAGCACAGAGACGCGCCACTGCTTCCTCTCTCTACTAACCACAGGACACTAAAAGTGTATGTGTGTGCATGCGTGCATGTGTATTTGTGATGGAAACGTGGTGACTGTGGGCTAAGATGTGCGCACACACACATATGTATCCTAATGAGTCTTCGTGTGTTCTTGTGTATGTGCAGCCATCTCCTTGGTGAGGTCAGATAGAGCGAGGGCAGAATATTTGGAGCAGCCTTCCGGTCTCTCTGGGCGCACCACATGCCTGTCGCAGCTCAGTGAGCAGACTGTGAAAAGCTTATGTAAATGACGAGCCGCTCAGATGTGAAATCAGCCCTGTATTAAATTGTTTTGTTCCACTTGTCAGAGCTGATTAGCCCGAAAGCTCTCCGAGAGCTGCACAGGTATTGTGTCGATTGTATTCATATAAGAATGCACAAAAAAAAAAAATCCATAGATCACCTTGGGAAAGAGCATCTGTGTAGGTAGCAGGGTGCAATTGCTTTCTGAAGTGTGATCGGTAGTGAGTTATCCCATGACGGATTAGGCCTGTGGGTTTTTAAAGATGCTGGATGGCCCTTCACACATGCACACTGATTGCGATCCTCCCCCGTATGTATCAGAAACACTCCACCTGTCTCTTCAAAGGCGACCGTTCTCACTCCAGATCACAGCTCCACTCAGTGTCACCTCAGTGCTCTTCTGTCTGATTGTCATAGGCCAAGAAACAAGCCTCCCTTATTCTCTGTCCACGCACAGAACACAGGGATGCAGCACAGGTGGCATGGCGCTGTCAGTCTAGAGCAGGGATAGCGGTGAGCAATTAGAATGTAACAGAGAGAAAGAGAGAGAGACAGACAAAGTTGGGGTGGGTGGCGGAAAGAGAAAGTGAGGAAGTGGAGTTCTGGGTGCAAGTTAGGGAGATGTGTGGGCAGAGAGAAAGAAAGAGAGGCAGTCAAGAGATTGCAGCACGACGGCTGGAGGGCTCCCGGCATAAAGCAGGTCTTTGAAAAGGGCAGACAAAGAGAAAAGGTCTCGGCCAAATACCTGAAAGAATGTTGAGAGGAAAGAGGAGCGCGGCCAGAGGGAGATAAGGCAGTTAGCCGCACACTGAGGCAGCTCCTGTGTCATTGGATCAGGTTACTCAGAGCTAGCATGTGAGTGTGTGTGTGTGTGTGTGTGTGTGTGTGTGTGTGTGTGTGTGTGTGTGTGTGTATGCGCATGTTTGCATGCAGTCATCTGTGCGCCGGTCCATTTGAGCACTAAGTCGATACCAAACTCTGCCGACATTCCGGAGTGGTCTGTCTGTGTTCACGGTCCAGTGAGGTCGCTGACAAAGCCGTGATGGGTGAGGCTGTGTGTGGCGCCTGCAGAGAGGAGGCTGGGATGTGCACGACAAGAGCGTGACCACAGATGTGACCCATGAGCATCGGGGTAAAAGAGTTACACCAAAGTCCCAATATTTCTGTCAGACTCGAGAGATTCAAGGTTCCCATGTGGTGCTTTTTCAAGCTCTTCTCCTGGGCTTCAAAGCATCTTAAGAGGAGAGGCTGCTTTGAAAGTGATTTTCAAGTCTGGGGCTTTATCTGTGTGTGGGAAATCACCCTCTAGCTATTTTGTAAGCTTAGCTACCTTTGAATAGACTAACAGAGCCTTAGGATAAAGGGATCTGCTGAGCTACCGTAGCAACAAACCAAAATGAGGTGCAGACCAACTTCTGAGTGTGCCCGCGTGGAAACAGCAGTGAATCTGTCAGGATATTAGAAGTGGATAATGCGAGTATCGAAACAAATCTAAGCAGTTATTAGTTGTGATTGAGGTCTGATAGCAATTAGTTATGCTCCAGCACACAGACTGACTCCTGTCTAATGATGTCATTGACTTTGTCACCTCCCAGAGGTCAAAGTGTCCATGTTAAACCATGCGTAATGGTTCCATGTTTAGACTACAAGGGCCTGTCCAGCTAAATAGTGATGGATCGCTTCTTTTTGCCGCTGGTGGTGTGTGTTGCATCAGATGATACGGGTCTCAACATGATACGCAGTTGATTAAATCAATACTCCAAGGAAATGTGTGGTGGGGCTCCATTTCAATCCAATAACACAGGGGCTTTAGGTGTGTGCACGTGCCTGCACATGTACTAGTGTGTTTGTGTATATGTGTACATACCCTTGAGTTGCACAGTACACAAAATAAAAGACAAGGACATTGTGTTTGTTTGCGATATGGTTTTGAAATGAGGTCATCAACAGTAAATGCACGCCTCTAAAAAGGTGTTCATGATCATCTGTAACACATGAAAGCAGAAATCTGTCCCCTATCAGCGACGACGGAGAAGATGATAGTGGTCTTTCGCTGCCCCTTGTTCTTAAATCATCAAGAAGAGATGGAAAATGACAGACAGCCCAGGAGGCTCAAGCAAAAAAAAAAAAAAGAAAAAAGAGAAAGAAAAACGGGTAACATTTTTTTTGCTATTTTCTCTGGTTTGTTTATTAGATTTGTTTGTTGAGAGGAGGCCAGCTGCTGCTATGGCAGAAAACCGAATGAGACTGGTGGAGAGATGAAGGACAGACCGATCTGGATGCAGAATAGTAGATATGAAGGAATTTATATCCATATGTCCACAGATTTCTGCATTATGTCAAGGATTGTTAACAGGACAGATGCTGCCCTCGGGCTGTGCACATTAACAAATTCATGTGCAAGATCACACAGTTTGTACACACACACACACACACACACACACACACTAAGAATCAGAGACAGAAAAAACTGCTTTTCTAACTGCTTTTAATCTGCCTTTACCTGTTCAGTCTTTTCTCCTTCTTTTTTCACTCTTTCTCACCCCAGCGGTGACCCATAGCAACCCCCAATCTAATGACCGCCGCAGTTTGACACTCATTAAAGGTGGTCAATTAACCAGAGGGCCCGGAGTCACTTTCATTAGACGACTTGTAAAGGTCTATTTTAGTCTGGCTTTAAACACAGGGGGGGCGGGCGGAGGTGGGGGGAGGGCAGACAGGATGGATGCTGGGTACCTGGACCTCGGGTGGTTTTAGTTGTAGATGCAAAAAAGAAGAGGGGGTTGGGGGGGGACTGAGTCTTTGAGTTGAAGGAAAAAAAACCTCTGGAGAGTCATTTGTTTTGTTTGTTATTTGTTTTGTTGAACTGGATTCTGTTGGTGTTTTATGGAAACAAACTCAAATGGTAAAAAACAGTGAAATAGCTGAACAGAGCACAGAAAATGAGATCTCATGAGAGTGAAGATGAAAAACAGAGCCATCTGCGCCGAGGGTTGGCTCTCTAAAGACGATCTGGTCTCATTTCAATCCTTTGTATCACTCCTTTACAGTAAATCAAGGGAGAGACTTTTTCCGATGGTTAGAGCTTTTGTGTGAGTGCATTCTTACGTCTGCATGTGCATGTGTGCAAATATAGACATGAGTGCACAGACAGACGGGAATGTTTTCCCCATTGTGCATGATTCTTGCTGTAATGTATCGTGTATGTGTGTGTGTGTGTGTATCTGGTTTTAGGCAGAAAGCGTCTCCCGGTCCCAGGCCTCTGGAGTCATCAGCCTGTGAAGGTCAAGTCTGATTCAGAAAGAGACAAGGCAGATTGGCATGGAAATGGAATCTGCTGTCTCTGTGCCAAACGTCCAGACTGACTGACTGCCCTCAGCCTCTCATCACATCCAAGTCTATCCTCTCATCGCACCGTCCGTCCACTCCTCCTCTCGCGGCCGCCTCTGCATACCAATATCAGGATAACGCAGAGGAGGTTCAGCACTAAAACGAGCCTGTTTAACCATCACGTTGTCAAACAATGCCTGCATGAGCGAGAAACATGAATCCAGCTGTTAGAGCAGCGAGGAACCATCTGCTTAAGCAGAGCTGTCTCTTCTCATCGCTTTTTTTTTTTTTGCATATGGCAAAATTCGCCTCGAGGAGTTTTTAAGCAGTTATTTCATAATGAAACAAGAAATGCACTTATTGAGCTAATGGCTTCATAAGCAGCCACCACTAAGAGATATTGTTCAAATGTTTATTATATCTTTATGAAACAAGTCAAGTTAGATGAGTTTGTATGAGACCTAATAAGTATGTGTGTGTGTGTGTGTGTGTGTGTGTGTGTGTGTGTGTGTGTGTGTGTGTGTGTGTGTGTGTGTGAGCGTGGGTGTGTGTGTGTGTGCGTTCTGCTGTCGGACGTAATGAGCATGCGCTTTTGATATGAATGAGTGCAGTGAGGCGTGAGATGAGTATGTGCCTGCTGGTATGGAACAAGTCCTTGCTCTTCTTGTATGTGTATGATTTTGTGACTGGCCTGAGTGTACGTTTGTCAGTGTGTGTCTGTGTGTAGAAAAAGAA
>JAPQRP010000002.1:32315697-32330104 GCA_037367295.1 Apogon hyalosoma
TATATTGCATACTATGATATATATTATAATATTATACCATAATAAGTTACTTATTATTATTATTACTACTTTGCCACTTGTTTCTACTGGTACTTTCCAATGTGCATTTGCAATTTTTCACTACTGTTTTTTATAGTTATTGTGTTGTGATTTTTCTTGGGGTATTTCTTGTGTGTCTATCCAATGTTGTGTTGCTAGTGGAACCTCAATCTCCCAAGGGCTCTGCCCAAAGGATCTAAAAAGTTCTATCTACTCTACTCTACTCTAATGTAGCTGGCGGCATCTCTGACATTGAAAATGACATGACTTCGTAACTATCCAATAAAAGGTGAAACTGGCTCTATTTCCAAAACATTTTAAAACAAACCATAAAGAAATACTTGTCGATAACACTACTCTATTATTATGGATATTGCTGTAATTTTAGATTTTGTAAGTAGTTTTATGTCCGTAATCGGATAAATGTGGATAAAAAAACAATAGGGGCTTTGTACACTACTGATTTAGAGCATGTCTGCGATCAATTCACAAGGAAAATCCTGCACAGTCTTGCTTGTAATTAAAATATTTCAGTGTGACTCTACTGAGAGGTTACCAGATGTTAACAGTTAGTTTCTTTTTTTTTTTCCTTAAAAAAATGATTTAATTGCAAGAAAGAAATGCCTGAGCTATTTGCATCTCTATAATCTGACAATTAAAATGTCTTTGTCTTCTCAAACACGGCGAAACAGCCTTATTGCACGGCTGTGATTTGATTTGATTATGTTAATTTTATGTCAACTCCAAAAAAAAAGGACTTCTAACATTTTTTTCCTAATCAGATTACAGTTATTGCACTTCATCACATCTAGCTATAGTGAGTCTGCCGGTGTTTAAATATTTATTTCAGCGTGTATGGGGAGTTTATTTGTGTATGTGTTCATATTACTTGGAGCACCTGCGTGGGAGCGTGCGTGCACACATATGTCGTCTTCAGAAATGTAGGGCAACAGAGGATCTTGTGATCCTGCTCCAGCCGGGCTGGGGATTTCAACCTTGACCTTCAACTCTCCCAAGGGCAAAAAAAAAAAAGGCAAAGAAGAGGAGGAAGCGTACTTGTAACGGTTAAAAAAAATAATATTAGTTGCATGCTTGCCCAGTTTTCCTCTGAGGTTTTGGAAAGAGGGGTGAATAATGTGTAGGTTGAGGAAAAAATAACAGCAATATGGAGGAAAGCCCACGCTTAAGAGCATGAATGTTACTGATATACAACATGACACCTAACCTTAATCCTGTCAGGTGTGAGCGCCGCTGAAAGATCATCCCACAGTGTCAAATGCACTTTGTCACATATATTCTTAGGCATTGTTTTGTAAAGATGGGTCAACACGGTGTGCAGTTTATGAAAATAAAACAGCATTTCCAGTTCATGTGCATATAATAAAGTACTTATCAGTGACACTGTTTTCTACTGGATTCACCTGCAAAGTCAAAAGAAACAGACTGACACAAACATAAAAACACCTGTGCTATTTGCAGTAAGCAGCTGATATGTATTTCTCTAAGGCAATCTTCTGGAGGTGAGATAGTGTGAGCTCTGCTGCAGCAAGGAGAAAAAAAAAGGAAAAAGAGAAAAAAAATTGTAGCGGGGAAGTCGGTGTGTGTCAGAGTCCACGATGGTATACTGAGATGGAGAGTGACAGCTGTCAGGAAGGATCAGGCTTACCCCGGCCCGCTACACAGGAAATCAAGGCAGAAGAAGAGCGCACGACGACAGGCTGCCTCTGTTTACTGCCTCATGGTCTAACCCTTATATAGAACAGAGAGACTCACCGGCCCCGCTAGCCACCGAGAACATATCGCCCAACAGTCATGGTACATTATTTCAATGAGGAGCGAATAGGAGAGAAAATGGAGGGACTTTTTCGCTCTTCTTTTCTTCTTTTCAGTTCCACTGGGATGTATAAAGACTGTCTGGGTGTATATATACATATAAATATATCTGTATGTGTATGTGTATGGGTACCTATGCCTGTCCCTTTCTCGCTCCGTTGCTCATTTTCGCCATTATTTTTTTCCCCTTAAAAGCCTCCTGTCTAAAATCACTTCTCTCCTGACTCTAACCCCTAAACACAGCACGGCCATTTTCCTCACAAACAGCTCATTCCATATCCTGTGTTTAGACAACGCTATGAAATACAACCAGTTTGTTCAGTAATACATGACCAGGCTGGGAGGGTGTATGTATATGTGAGTGTGTCTGTAAAGGGGAGGGGGTGGGGTGGGGTACAGAACTTCATTGAGGAAAATGTTTTGCCGTCGGATACCAAATTTAGTAAATTTCGTCAGTGTCAGCACATGCGGAATGCAAACATGGCTTTTATACATTTGTATTTAATGACATTATGTGAACAGACAGCTTCAAGATGTGGTAAAATATTTAGTTTCTATGTGGTTAAGCTGATTTGAGTGGTAAAATGGTAAGATCCTGAAACATAAGCCACAGTGAGAATAAAAAGTTTGAAATATTTATATGCAAGGAAACAAGTATCAGTGGATAAAAAATAGAAATAGGCTGAGTTGGATGAAAAACAAGATGAAAATATAAAAATTTTCTGTTCCAGGTTTATTTAACACTCTGAGTTTGATGTTCAGATCCACATTTATTTACCTGAGTAATTCATTCATTTAGGTGTTTATTATTTTGACTTGTGTGTTTAGTTCAGCATTATCATTTTACATCAGCCTTTAAAAATACACTGTCCTGTTGAGATGAAAAATAAAACTAGATCTGTACCATAACATGTCATTTAATTTATTATTTGATAAAATGTAAAACTATTAGCCTATTGGTATCAAAGCTGAGGTATCACTATCGATACTGGTATCAAAACAAATTTAGCCCTGTGTGTGTGTGTGTGTGTGCGTGTGTGTGCGTGTGTGTGTGTGTGTGTGTGTGTGCAGAGGCTGGTGGAAGGTGTTGATGGACAGCACAGACTGGTGCTGGTCTGAGGTTTAGATCAGTGCAGGGTTATCTTTACGGAACCCCTGCTGTGTTTCTGCGACCCTGTGCCCATGAGTTTTGACCCCTGACCCCTCCCACCGTGGCTCCTGTCAGAGCGGCGCAGGGACGAATGGGACCGAGTGGGACAGGATCCCCCGCTGTGACGGGAGAGCACACGCAAACAAATATTCCCCTCATACACAAACACACGCCATTTGTCGCTTACTTTACCCCACACACCTTTTGTTGCTTATTCAACCACATGAAGGAGCAGGGGTGGGGAGGGAGGGGGAGGGGGAAGACAAACGGAGTCAGAGGACAGAGGGGTGGACAAGAAAAGCCTGCTGGAAGATTCAGTGGAATGTCCACTCCCTATGCATCTTCATCTTGTCTCAAACTATGTCTGCCATGTTTGACCGTTAATCAGGCACAAGATAAGCCAGGTCTTTATAGGCCGAGCAGATTTACGCCGCTCTGTTGGCCGGCTGGACCGCATTCTCAGAAGACACGGTGGGATAACGCACTCACGTCTCCTAGTTGGGGATAAGCTGGACTAAAGGAGCCTCAGCGCACAAACAAACATACACAAAGGAGTACGGTGGCGAACGCAGGTGCTCGCTGACCCTTTCGTGAAAACACACATATCTCGCACATGCGCCGCAAGAACGCGCGGCCATTATTTAAATGATAGATGAAGTGTGTCATGGTGTATGCACAAGCTGCAGCAGAATAAATAAAGCAAGCTCTTCCTGTTGCAAAGGACAACAACATTACCATAATACCAAGACAAATACTACATCCGATTACTGCTGACGCGAGAATGTTACACTATATGAGCCTAATAATGATCCGCCATCAGGATGAATTCTGCATGTTCAGCCTCCCATGTGAAGGATTTACAACTGGCTCTAGTTATAAGTTCACAGACTGAAACACTATGGAGTGAGTGTTAAATATTCTTAACACTTGCATAATACAAACACCAGCGCTGAACTGTAACACAGCAGAAGCACTGTGTTGTATAAAAGCAAATTTAACCTAAAGTAAAGCTGAAGTCTTGGCTTTGATCACGCTCTAGTCTAGATGCATGCCCACGCACATGTCACTAATAGAGAAGTTAAAATATTTATGATGTAATCAGGAGACAAATGTGGAGCAACGCGACTAACAGGCGTTTGGGAAACTTTGAGCAGACGCAGAAAAATGCCCAAGGTGTTTTCTCAAGACATGTGGGTGTAATAAAAGCTCAAAGAAATATTTTCTTCCCTTTTTTTTTTTTTTTAAGTCCACATGATATGTTACCACAGAAGCAGCCCCTAAAAACTGTCGCTTGATAACATCACAAGCTTCATGCTTCCCTGCATTCTGGCTTTGAGGGAAACTTTGCAAATATCGATTGAACTGCCTCAGATCAAAAGAAAAAACATATGTGAAGTTTAATTTACCGTGCATTTTTCCTACAGAGGGAGATATTATAAAAAGAGGCTTTTTTTCAGAAAGTTCGGATTGTTTTATTCTTTTAATATAAGAACGCGGCACTCTAGAACTTCAGAAAGAGTTGTGATTAAAAACAAAAATCCTTTAAATAGACTTTATATACATTTAGAAGAAATATGCTATACACAGGCAGGAATATTTAGAAAATGGATGTGTATTAAAAAGGCTCATTATGTCAGAGTGGATGCATCATTATTCTACATTATGCTTTTTCTTCCAAACCTTAATTCACTTAGTAGAAGATTAGAGGTGGATCGGTTTATTTCTTACTGCCTGCAGAGCCTCTATTGACTTCTCACTGTGCACTTCTTTCGCAACAGACAGCTTGTTGCATGTTAGAAAAGACACCACATCTCCTGATCTTCTCTAATCATTTCATTGATTCAGAAAGGAATCAATTACAAATGCAGTAAGAACCCCCACATGACAAGTTTCCACAGATCAGCACAACCGCAGCACATGCGATTTCTACAGGGCTGCTGAAGTCATTGGGAGAGATGGGCGAACTGATTCATTGGTGTAAACTGATTCTGAAATAACACTGCATGTCTGAGCTGAGAGCTATGTTAGCTTCTGCAGCAACTCAACTAACCAGATGAACTGTAGCTTTGTACCTGCCAACTCGCGATCTGCTTCCCAGTGTCTGCAGCAACCGCAATGCCGTTTATTCCAACTGAAGATGCATTTTTATTTTTCCAAAAATGGCTCCAAAATAAACAGTTTTTTTTCCCTTTTAAATCTCTTCTCTGTAATTTCTTAAAATAGCCAGCAATTGTAATTTTGGCAGTTACAGTAACTGGATTTAATAGGCATCTGTTGAGGACTATTTTCAGTGGATGTGAAAAAAAAAAAAAAAATCTGCTGTGGATATTAAGGCTGTAGTCGAGTGGTGGTTTCCACATTTTGGTCTGGTTTACAAAAAAATACCCCTTTACTGACCTTATAAATTTCACTTATATGCACTACAGATTTAATGTTTTATACACAAATAATGTAAAAGTGTCTATTTTTCCTTCTTTAGCTGTTTTTTACCTTTAGCTATTATATTTCCCTCTAAACCTTTTAGCATCTATCTGTTACTTTAGCTCGCTTTATGAAACACTAAGCTATCTGTTATGTACTCTTAACTGTAAAATAGTGTTAAATCTGTTTCAGCTAAGCAGTAAATTATATAATTTATATAATAATAAACATTTACTATAGGTGTTAAGTGTGAAATCAGTTCTAATCCCGTTCTAATTCTATACGGATATAATAGCTAGCTTAGCTACCCGTTGAACAACCTCTTATCTTAACTGATTTAGCATTTATTTTAGACTTTTTTCTTGCTATATGAAACACTTGGCCTTTATATTACATTACATAACTATTTTTATTTCTCAGTGTGGAAAACAACTAGCTTGTATGTAGTCTAAAGTGCAATATGACGTTAAGTGTGTCAGGTTGACTACCTGGTAAATGTACAATAATAAACATTTACTGTGGTGAACGATATGAAATAAATTCTAATCCTAGACTAATCTTATGCATGTGGATTTATACTGTTTCACCAAATCTCCTTTACAAATACCCCCAGGAAACTGCAGAAGTCCTCCTGAGGTACATGTATTTTACTCCACTTTGAGAATCAATGCAGTATGAAAGAAAATGAATTCATATATTCCGGAAACACTCTCCTGTGGTGTGACCTCTACCTCTCATTTGCTACCTTGAAAATCCTTGTTGTAACCTGTCAAAGCAGCCCTTTACTACCTGCTAAATTCTGCTCAAATGAACTATAAACTCAGCGATTTTAATACGAATAATTATCTAAAAGTGTCGGCATGATTATTCATACACACCAACATTAGCCTCCGATTTCAGCTGTTTGTTACTTTTAGCTAATTACTATGCTAGCTTACCCAGGTTAGCATTTATTATGTTTTAGCTTACTACAGCTATAGGTAACTACTTCAATTTTATATTTGTGAGCTAACTAGTTTTTATGCATTGTAAAGGAGTATGTTAACAGTGTTTCAGTGTCACATTCACCTTAATAGTTATTGCAGACTTCATCAAAAAAATGAAATTGCTTCTAATCTTACTGTTGTTTCTCCATTTTAACAAAATGCATGTGGACTTTTTCAACCAAATCTCTGTCACAAGTACCCCTAGGATACTGCAGAAGTACCTGGGGTATATGTAGCCTGCTCCCGGTTGGGAATCTCTGCAGTACAGAACTAAATGAGTCAAAATACTCCCAGAAACACACTCCTGTGGTGTGACCTCTGCCTCTCATTTGCTACTTTCCGTTACCAACGTGAAGACCAAGGAAGGTGCAAATGCTTGCATGGTTCCAGCTTCATTAGCCTACTCCAAAATTCACATTTCTGCATGTTTATCTGACCTGCTGTGAACTACCTAAATGACTCGAGGTTCAACCAGGCAGTAATTGGAATTAATTGAATGGATATATACAAATTTAACTGTCTGCATTCTCTAATTATGTCAAATTTAAAGTTTTTTTTCTCTGGCAACTTCTATTTGCTTATTTATGAAATTACAAGCCCGTAAAATAAAGTGCTGCTTTATATGCGTGTGTGCCTATGCAACATATTCTCCAAAACTGCATGTAATACTGGAATAAATGGATTTTCCACTATGCAACATGCTCCAAAACATACAGAAAACACAGTATGAAATCAAATTGTCAGTTTTAATCCAGCACTGACACCACATTTTCCTACGCATTTTCTGTCTGTGCCCGAGTAAAGCATACTAACTCTAAATGTGGCTCTGGTGCTGTTTTAGCAGGTAGACATTTTACAAGAGGTAACCCAGGTGTGAAGTCTGTACTGTGTTAAGAGGAGGTGAAAACACTGACTGTGAATGATGTTTTAGGAAGAACTTACAGGTGATGTAATAGTTGACATTCCTCTTAAACTCCAAGCCCATGTAGTTGGGGCTGAACTCCTGGAATTTGATGGTGAACTTGATGTCCTTCTCCGGCTTGTTACAGTTAACAAGGACATTAGGATCAAGGACTGTACTGCAGCTCTCCGCCTGCTCCCGCTTCACCAGATACAGCTTGTAGTACTCATACTCTCTGCCTTGGTCCGCTTTGGGACAGATGATATCCAGTTTATCCCCGATGTCTGGGTAGATCACCAGGCCCTTTCCGGCTACAAATCTGAGGAAAGAAAAAAAAAATAACAAGACAAAATGTAAGTAACACATCATAAAGGAAGTCTGGAAAAGCAACATATAATTGCACCATAGTTTATATAGTCTTAATACTTTGAGCTACAGGAGTTATGGGTTTAGATTTGTCTGGCTTGGGCTTTTAGGCTGGGTGTAGTTAATTTGCCACCAAAAAAACACTGCATGTAGCGGCATGACATTTTTCAGTGTTAGTCGACAGTGCACTTCACACAAATCCTCTGAAGTTCTTTCTCATACTTGGACCTGAATCAAAGTATACCAAAGGTTTACAGGGAGAGAAACAAGATGGCCAAACACAAAATGGCTGCCGCAGAAATGGCTACACAGACGGGATTACGGCCAAAGAATGCCACAGATTTTTTTTTTTCCTCTCATATTTTCAGAGTTCCACATAAGACGAGGGCTTGACTTTAATATCTACGCTGCTTCTACTTCAGAGGTCCGCGTTTCTGAGGGGAAAACAGTGGTCGAGGGGTCAGTGAAGAGGTTAAGGCTTCCTTGGTTCATCTTCCCGCTGCCATAATCATCTACTGGAGGATTAAGATAATCCATCTGGCCTTACTGTACCTCTACACCTCGCTCTCTGCTGCCAACTCAATCAGATCATCTCTTGTTCTCGTTTATTCACTAAAGGTGGAGAACAGGAGGAGACTCAGTGTGTGTGTGGGTAAGTGTGTGTGAAGAGAGGGGGTGGGGGAACACACTGATCACTTGTAATGTGTTTGGGCAGTGGTGTGTATGTTTATGCAGGTCTACGTGTGTGTGTGTGTGTGTGTGTGTATGTGTGCTAGTCGGTCAGCAAAATGGGCTGAGGTTGCGGTCTGATGGGGGGGCAGACGGGCTGAATCATTGTTCTGGACTTGTTTGAGGCTTAAAATGTCAACATGGTTCAGCTCTGCTGTCCCAGTTAGCCAAGCATTAACCCAGACAGCCGGACTGACCACGGGTGTGTTTATGTATGTGTGTGTATGTGTGTGTGTGTGTGTGTTGTGGTCGCAGACAGCGAGCACAGCAGCGGGGCTATCTGCTAGATCTGCCCATGCCAGCGGATTTAAGCAGGATTTAGCAGAGCGCAATGCATTTGTTGTTCTTTCTGATCCCTCACGTTTTAACAAGACATCAGGGGCCGGGCCTCTCTCTGTCTCTCCCTTCTTTTTCCCTGTGAGTGTAATCTCACCTTATCTGCAGCCCCTCATTTCATCATCACACACATCATTTCACCACTAAATAACTGACTCTTCAGACAGGCCTGGAGAAGGCAGAACCTTGATGCCTCCTGAAAAAGACTGATAGAGGAGTGTGTAAGGATAGTGGTGTGTGGGTGTCTGTGTGCATGTGTGTGAGCTTACGATTGCCTGATGTTAAACACTGGCAAACGGCCAACCATTGTAAGAAATGATCATTTAAAGAGTCCCATTTTGTGAAGCAATACCCCCCATGAAAATGAACATGATTGGATTAAAGCTTTTTCAACATTCATAGTCATTCTTCTCAGACAGGGGAATTACCAAATAAATGACTTCATTCACAAAAGAGATAAATGCAAAATGAAATTTGCAAAAATCCGGCCCAGCCTTCCCCCGACCCCCCCCCTTTTTTTTTTTTTTTATTTTGTCATAAAAGAGTATGAGGACGGGAGCTCTTGTATATGCTTGGAAGTGGGTGAGACGTTATTTCCATGCTATTGTCTGATGCTTATGGGGGTGAGGAGGGGGCTGGGGGTGAGAGGAGGGGTCGCGCTAATTCAAGGGCTGATAAGAGAGAGCGTGGGGTATCCTTTGTCCTGCCTCTCCCAACAATTTGCTGGTTTTCAGAAGCAACCCTCTGCCCATATGCGTGTGTTATGTGCATCGTGGAGATGTAAATCCATGTGTGTGTGAGTGTGTGTGCACTATGCTTGGTCACGTGCATTTGTCTATGAAGACATGGACACAATCAGTCTCTAATTGGATCTACAAGATGCATCAGTGAGGCATAAACAAGTTTCCATGGCAACATTAGGCTTTGTTGCTGACCACCCCCTCTCCTCCCCATCTTCTCTCCATTTTCCCCCAATCTCAGCCCCCTCCATTCCTACTCCCCAATCTCATTCCCCCTTCGCTTTATCCTTCACTCTCATTCACCTCCTCAACATTTCACTCATTCTGCGCCCCCCCCACACACACACACACACACACACACACAACACACACAAAAACACCTACAGAAAAACAAGCGTGAAACTAGAAGGGGATAAAAGAAAGACCGGGCAAACATCACAATTAGAGCTTGATTTGTTTCATTCAACAAGTAGGTGTCTATTTTCTGCTACTCTGATGGCAACTTTTTTTTCTAAACATTTAGTTTCAGAAGTGTTAAATATATTAAAAAGCGTAGCTATCAAGTAAAACAATGAGCCTCGCACATCACTTTTCAGTTTTACAACCCATTTATTCTACTATCAAAGCGAGCTGCAATAATTTAGATGAATAATTAAGATTTCCAAAATCTTAATATCTTAATATCCCTGAAGGATTTAATCACAAGCTCGGCCCCTGTCATTGATTCAATTTTCCTGAGCAGGCCTTCTAGTTGGCGGTTAGATAGCTATCCTAAGTGAATTCTCCGCTTCTGTTTCCCAGCCTTTGTTAACTGTCTGCTATAATGAGGCTCTGGCTGCTGTGGAGGTCTGGAAGCGCCATCGCAGATGGGAAAGAAGCAACATAAAAGAAATAGGGCAGCAATTAGTGTTTAGCCCAGTTTAAAAGCCCTCCACTTGGCAAGCTGCGGCCCAGCTCCAGTCCAGGATGTGAAACTAAACTGGTGGGCTGGGACTTTGTCTCCCGTTTGTCTCTCTGTTGGCTTAATCAGCACCACTCCGGTGCTACACACAGCCACGCAATGGAGAGGAGGAGACGAGTGACTGAAGATTATTGTACTTTTGAGGAGGTCGAAAGGGAAAACGGGGGGGAAGGAGGTTGAATTGCATCTTTCATTCTTGTTGTCCAGAGACTTTATAAAACCTGTTGATGAAAGAAGTAGAGTGAACAGAGGAAGAGCAGTGCAGATACAAACGATGTTTCTGGGAAATGACCCTGAACGTAAGAGCGCCTTTATTCCCCTCATGTCAAACGAGGTGGATTTGACTGAACCAAACAAAATAAAGAGAATCATTTTCAAAACAGCCAAATGAGGTTGGTTTTGTTTCATCTGGATGGCTTCATAGCGTGCTCAATCCTGTAAAGAGCTTATACAAACAGGCCTACGGTACAGCACAGCGGAGAGAACAGAAAACAACGAAGCAGAGGAAAAAGAGGCGAGAGGCGACCCCTTCCCCTCCCTCTCTTTTTACATTCCACTGGTGAATATGAGCACATGATCTCACATATGCTGCACCCCCTCCACCACCACCACCTCTCCATACACACATACACATACACGGATGTGAGAGAGCACAAAAGCACTGTGGGGTGCATCCTGGACCTTCCCAGCCCAACTTCCCAGCCACCCCTATTCAGGCACCCTGCCCTCGCCGACTTTCATATAAAACGCCGCCTACACTAAGGCCCTCTCAAAGACCCTTACAGAGCCTCAAACTGGCCCTTCCCCCATGTTCTCCACCCCCGTCCAGTCAACTCGGGCCTCGGCCCCAAGCACAGCACTGGCAGGCAGCCTCGAGCACCGAATGAATGGACCCAAGACAGAGGAACTGTGAGAGAATGAGGCAGAGGCAGCTCATATCCACAGAATGGTGACAAATTGATTTGTTCCTCCTGAGCAGCAGCATGAACATGCCATACATATCAATTAAAATCAATTACAAATACAGCAGTACCAGGGGCCCATGCCAAAGGACAGATGCAGGTACTACCCACTGGATGGGCTCATTAATCGGGTATCTCAGATAGTGGCAGATGGTTAATATTAGCCAAATGGGAGTGATGACAATAAAAATGACTTAGTTTTTTTTTTTTTTTTTTTTTATTTAAACAGTTTTTGATATTGAGTTCCAGATGTATGAATCATTGAGATTAAATGATCTATCTTTTTGGTATTTATTACTTGTACCTAGATTTTCAGTTTAACAGTAAATCAGTTTCTAATAAAAAATACAGCAGAGCTGCATGATTTGGAAAAAACCATAATGCAATTATTGTAGAATTATGGCTCTACTTCCTGGATTTTTAAAGAAAATGCTCAGTCTACTGATAAACATATACTGTAGGGTTTTTTTTTTGCCCACCAGATACAAATGGTTCATAATAAGATAAAGAAAACCTACATATTTTTCTTTTCACTTGATTATACACAAAACATTAGTGTGAATATTACATTCCTCTTCTATAATGAGATCATCTTAAATCCCCCTGAATCTCACACAATGAACCTTTCAATTACAGTCTTTTGTGATGACACTGTAAAGGTAATTGCCATGTGATTAATTGTGAAGTCAGTTTAACAGTGTCACAAGGTCAAAAACAGTCAATAAAGCCATTCTTTTTGGCTTTTTCCACTCTCAAACTACCATTATTATATTGGCTTTTAAAAATCAGTATTGGTCCAGCCAATTTAGTCTTTTATGTCTCATTTCTGTAGCTGATCATTTAGTCTTTCTCCCTGGCCTTTAAAAATACACAAGTGTGCCATGTAAAAACAAATACATACACACACTGCACACATAATCATCACCACAACAGGTACTCTATTCCCCTCGCTATCAGTGTGGTAATTATCACAACTGGTAAAGTGTTCCCTCACCAATTATCATTTCTCTCTTACATTATCCACAGCATCTGAGTGGCTGACTCCCCCCTATTATTAAAGATGACACTTTCCATATGGCAGCCATATTTACAGCCACTGAAATCAATGTTTCACAGGCTTACAGTTCGGAAATGTCTTATGGCAGTTCATGAAACATTATTCCCATTACAGGGTTACACTTAAGTCCTCAAAGAGACCAAAGCTGTGTTATGCAAAGACTATTGTAGTCGGGCTCTTGTGTAACATATACACATATCGGTCTGGATTTAGAACTGATTCACTTGCCCGAAGCAGTCGACATTTTGTGTAATCACAGGGTAAAAGTCAATCAATATAATATAATTGTCTGCAGGCGGGCAGGGACTGTTTCAGCTTTAAACCGCTTTCAGATCCATCGAGATAAAGCTGCATACTTGCTCGTCCTCACAATGGAAACATTCAAGCAGCAGCTTCTGAAATCGTTACGCTCTTCATGTGTGGTTAAGATCCAGCGAGAGATGTTGACACGGCGTGATCATTTCATACTCGGGAGGGAGAAGCACGTATCATCAAACTGTCAGTATGTTTGTGCATATCCAGAGATATTTGCCACATTTACCGTCTTAATGCCGCTGAATCATGTGAACTGTCGACTTATATGACTAACAGATCTGAAACCAGCTCGACTCGTCTTCCTCCGGCACTTGTCGAGACACCGTGGGAAGGTGAGCTGGTCAGAGCTCTGAGCTCATAGCCGGCGGCTCAACCCGAGTGCTTGTATACATAACTGGCTTCTGTCAGGCTGTCGCAGGGGCAGATGTTCTTAGGGAGACCTGACTATAAACACACACACATAAACACACGCCCCGCAGTGTACACACACCGATTTCCTCACATGTCAAACACAGTAAACAAGTTGTCTCAATGCTAGAGAGCGGCCTGGGCCACACACACGTAGAAAGACACACGAACAAACACACAGATCCTGAAATTAAAGAAAACAAGACCCATCTGGCTCCAGAATTGTTTAGCAAAGCAGGAAGGATTTGACCCTTATTATAGAAAAACAGGACGAACCCGCCAACGGGTAGTGGATAAACTACATAAACCCTATCCAGGATGCATTTCAACTCCAGGCCCAGTAGGCTTGGCTTGGCAGCAGTGACTTGCTGAACAGCAAAACAAAAAAAACTGGTATTTTCCCTTTGGACTGTCCCCTTTAAAGACACATAAATGAAGATGTCAGAGGCAAAAAAGGCAGACAGAATATCCTGAATTCCACCCCGCGGAGAACTGCTTTTGTACGTGTGAACACAGACACCCTCTCTCTCTCACACAGACAAACACACACAAGCCTCAGTTAGCTCAGTCAACAGGCTGGCATGCAGAGCAAATCAGATTCAGCGTGACTCATAACAGTTGCACACAGACAAGCTAAGAAACACACGAGTGCGGCCGACACACACCTCTCATGTTCACCAAACAGGCTCAGTATGCTTGCCCTCTATCACTGTCACATGAGGGGCTAGCGGCCCGCGCTATCTGCGGCCATAATGAGCTAACAAGATGACGCCCAGATGGCCTTGCCACAAGGAGGACAGAAGTGGACGTTGTTAGCTGTGGAACAGGCTGAAGAGGAGCGTTGAGCGAGAGAGAGGAGTGTCAGAAGTCATTAGGGAGGAGAAAGAGCATAATCTGTTTCTTCTTATGGCCTCTGTGGTTTCTGTCAGCACCGAGCCCATCCCTGTGTAAGAGCAGGGGAGGAAAGTGAACATGGGTGTATGCGGTTGTGATTGAACGTCATCCACGGTATCACTGACAAGCGAGAGAAGGCCCAGGCTGTTGGTCTTTGAGTCCCCACTTATTCATGGTCGGAGCCCAGGGACTGAGCTCTTCCAGCTGGAGAGGAGAGGAGGAGAGGAGAGGAGAGGAGAGGAGGGGAGAGGAGAGGAGAGGAGAGGAGGGGAGGGGAGGGGAGGTGAGGTGAGGAGAGGAGAGGAGAGG
>JAPQRP010000002.1:32332569-32348915 GCA_037367295.1 Apogon hyalosoma
AGAGGAGAGGAGAGGAGAGGAGAGGAGAGGAGAGGAGAGGAGAGGAGAGGAGAGAGGCTTGGCTCAGATAGATAGACTATAGACTAGCCTAATATAATGTGAAGTGGACCAGTCCAATAAAAATAATAACATAATAAACTGAAACTAAAAGATTGAAACTAAAAGAGTGAAAAAGCTAAAATTACATTATAAAAATGTTTACATCTACAAACTATCCTTAAGAATTCTGAATAACGTGAATAACTTGACATTTATTTAGAAAAATGAGTACAATTTTATAAATATTATGCCTGAGTTTATCATTTACACATGTGAATTTTACAACTTACAGACCACAGTGGATCTACAAATATACAAAACATGTAGAAACAAGCAGGATATTTGTCAAATTGCACTTACTTCTCTAAAGACAATACAGGTTGTTCATATTTGTAAACTTTTCTGTGAAAGGATAGTTTATAAATGGAAACAATTTCATGAAATGTAGTTTTTTACACTAAAAACAAAGAGAAAAAATGTGGAGTTGTCATTATTTATAGGTTATTATGATAGTATTTTACTGGTTCAACCCACTTTGGATCATTTTGGTCTGAATGTGACCTCTGGACTAAAATAATTACGATCTCCTGTGCAATTTTGCATTTCATAAATTCATCCCATGGGCCAGATTGGATCATTTGGCGAGCCGGTTTTGGCCCACGGGTCGTATGTTTGACACCTGTGGACTGGAGCGTTTAGGTCAGTTTCAGCCTGAGTTTAACCCTCATTCTGGACCTGCTCTGTGACCCAAACACACACAAGCCGCTCTCCTCCTCTTCCAGCTCCTTCCCCTCTGGCCGCGGTGCAACACATGCGCAAACACATACAACAAACACACACAGCCAGCTGCCTCCCATCACTGAGGAGCAGCCACAGATGGGCTCTGCATGCTCCGTAAAGATCTCTCCACAGGCCTAGTCTACAGTCACTGCCAAAACCCGCCTGGCCAGAACCCACTGTATGCGTGAGCGTGTTGGTGTGCTCATATACGTGTCCACATTCATGCCTGTCTGGGTGTGTGTACATGTGCGTGACACCCTCGTTGTGCCAGAGTCAGTGCACATGAGTGGTGGTAGCAGCCCTGGACGGTTGAAGACAGAGGAATCCCCCAGGACTATGAGCTGCAGAGCCACGAGTCAAGAAGAGCTGGACCAGGATGCAAGGTTGTAATCAGCGGCGAGCAGATCATAGAAATCCGAGGAACCTCCCAGATGAACAATAGCATCTCTCACACGCTCACACGATTGTATTTCATTCCCGCTTGGAGAAAAGGAATCATAAGCATTATCAAACCAACGCAGCCACCCGGGTAGTTAACCAGCAGCCATTTTCTGCTCGGTATCTCCCAACTCCATCGATAAGCCCTGAGAAAAGCATTTCACACACAAACCAGGCCTGTAATGTTCCTGCTCAGTCAACACATCACATGTACTAATAAACACACAGTAAGACTCACACACACACAGCTCCATATTATACAGTAGTTATTGAAATTCTGTTTGCTTCAGATAGAGCCAGTCATGGTTAAATTCAATTTCTAACAATTGCCCTCCTATCTCAGCATGGTCAAAAATTACTTGAGTTTTAAGCTGTATAATGAGTCAAAGTGAAAAGCTCATTGAGGATGAGAGTCAGGCTATGGTTTGTAACTAAAGTTAACTAATTTTTTCAACTCGTGCTTGGAATGCCTCAGTTCCCAGACACACCTCAGCTGGAGGACAAAGAGCTGGAGGAGGAGGAGGTGAAGTTGCAAAGCTCAGCAGTGTTTTGGCACTGACGCATCTGGGAATCAAATCAGCCACAAGACAATCTCCTAAACAAACCCGACACCCAGTACTAATGAGGTTTTTCCTTAAATGAAGAGATATGATATTGATATCTGTCTGTGTTGCCTCCCTTCAAAGTGCTTTTGAAAGAGTTGTTTCTTTCACAATATGGAATGAACTGCTTCCAGTGTAGGAGCTTACAGCAACACTTTTACGATCAAAAAGCAGCCGAATCGATAGTTTATGAGCCTGTATGTTGTTAACAGGTGTTAATATGACACAGCTACAGAGAGTCTGGAATACTGGAGAGAAACCAAAGCCTTCCTGGAAGAACAAAGAGAAGACATGGCGCTCAGAGAGTAAATCAATCAATCTCTGCCAGAACACGTCTGGCTTTGACAGCACGGTTCTGAACCTAGAAGTAAAAGATAGCACGCAGCAAAGTTCAAAATACTTCCATTGTTCATCTGTCAGTATGAAAGACAATTGCAAAGGAGAGGGAGGGAAAATACTAACACAATATTTATCTTGCGTCCCCTTCCCTCCTGACTCACTCTTTTTTAATATATTCCTGCTATTGTGAGGAGCGCAGGGAGATGGATGGGTAGAAGAGTCCGGCAGGTGATATGTGTCTGCTACAAGCACAGTGCAGTCACTCACACATTTCCCCCCGTCTCCAATCTGAAGCAACGGCAATAATTCAGTCACCAACAAACGGGGTTGTTATTTTTTTTCGTTCTCTTTTTTTTTTGTGGCATTTCAATTGTCGGTGGTTGGTGGTTTTTCTTTTTGCATTGTTCTCGAAACTGCTTCCCTGGGAAACTGGGAAAGTCAAACAGCTGACGAGATGTCACCTCATGAACTCTCTCCTCAGTTTCACACACTCACAAACAGCCACGTTGGCGATCTGACACACACTCTCCCTCTCACCCATTCTCTTTTTTCTCTCCTTGCGTGCGCGCACACAAACAGACACACAAGTCTTAGGATTTCTCATCAACTGCTTGTCAAGCCCAACAGCACACAGCACTGTCTAAACAGGCCGTGAGCAGCTTCTCATATGCAACGACTGACTGTTGCTTTTCAAAGCTACTGACTCTTGATCAGATCTTGTCGAGACATTCGAGCCTTGTGATGGCTGCCGGCCTTCCCCTTCATTCACCAGTCACAGTAAAAACACGCAGTAAAGGTTTCCGCAGAGTGTGAACACATTCCTCACTTAGTTTTTTTATTTAGCCTACAGCGGCGAGGACTGGAGAAAACGTGTGTGGCGCAATAAAACTCCACTTTAGTAATAATTTCCCTGTAGCAGTACCTGTTTGCGTGCCCGTACCTGGGCCTCACACATGCCTGTTGTGACTGGTCACGCGGTGCTATATGTGGAACATGTATGACCCGAGGTATTATCCTATGTTCGTACAGGGATGTAGCCATGCATGAGTGCCCACACACACATTCTTGGATGTGTATGTACATTACGGACGCACACACATTCTTTAAAAGCCAACAGTAGCGAAACAAGAGAAGATAGGCCTCTCTGTGAACAACTGACAGAGTGAATTACACGGTGAGCTACATTACACTAGCTTCCTGTCTCACACAACAGTGCTGGATGGCTTTCAGATGGATTTCAGCTGAATCTTGTACAAACAGTGAGTCAATAATGGAGTAATGGCCAATCGTTGAGGATGAACAATTCACAAGTGATTTGCAGAGAAAATGTGTGTGTTGAGGGCACTTTGCACCACAGTCTGTCACCCAGTCAATAGGTTCCATTTGCGGGCCTTGACAACAGAACAGTGTGCAGACAACCACAAAACAGCCCCCAGGATAAAATACTGCCATCGTACATTTGGGCAAACTGGAATATATTTGTAGATACACATACATCAACTTTACTTGGAAACTTAATCCCACATAAAATCTCATGGAAGTCTTGCCTGGGGTTAGGCTTATAACAGAAGTTAAAGGCCAAAATGTAAGTATTTAACTTTGCTTTAAAGGGAAAATCTTCTAGTTTTTGTGCTTAGCATGTGATGAAAACTCAATCCAGAGTACATCAGTACTAACAGTGATGTGGTGGATAATAAGGTCATCCTATTTTCTGTTTTTTTTTTTATGTTAGCTTTTAGAAATGATTCATATGTACCTATGGGATGACTTTTAGGTTAGGTTTAGAAATGGACAGTACTTGATTTGAGTTGGAACAGCCGGGATTTAGTTAACACCCAATCCTAACCCTATACACACAAAGGTGTGATAAAAAAAATTACAATGTATTTCGTAATATTTCAACTGAATCCAATCTTTTCCCGACCATATACAACCCTCTTTCATGGCCTAAACAATGCCTCACAATATGTTTAGTAATACTTCAATCAAACCACAGTCCTTGTATAACCATTACCAGTGCTTTTGTTGCTTAAAACTGAAAACCTGTGGGTTTTGGGATGTGAACTCTGGAAAGTTCTGGATTTTATATTTCCATCATCCACCCCAACCACCTCCTGCCTATTGAGGAAAGGAAGAAAAAAGAGAGGACTCTTAAATGACAAATTGCATTGAGATTATACATATCGGTGGTTTGCAGAAATGCACAAAGGCAACATTTTTGGGGGTTGGAATAGGACTGAGCCCTTAATATGCGCAGTGACTTGATATTCCTCATCACTGACAAACCTTGGAAAAAAAAATGTCTAACCTCTGATGAAATGCTGATAATTCTGCCTGTAACGATTCAGGAAGCCATGAAATCAATGACAAATTTGTGTTATGAGCAAACGTACACGACATTTTAATCCTTCAGCACTTTGCCTCTGATATTTATGTCTGTCTCCAGCTCTTTCATTATCATAAAGCGTATTTAATATTTCTCAGCTGTGTGAGAGGAGCGCCACACTACAGATGATTGAGTGCACTAGATTTAGAGGCTCTCTCTGTCTTCCCCGTCTCTTTCTCCAGCTGTGTCCACGTACTTCAGGACCTGTACACACGACAGAGTCACTGGAGAGAGACGGCAATAGACAGAAGAAGAGTGTGTGTGTGGGGGGGGGCACTGCGCAAGCACTGAGGACATGGTGCCAACCAGAGAGGCCCACCGTGCCTCAGTCCCATCTCTCCAGCTGAGGGCTTTGATTCGCCTGATTGTCTCCAATATTGAGACACACAATAAACACAACACTTGGCGGCCATTTGCAATTCTAATCAGTCCCACTCAACTGGCCTGGACAACCCAGCTACAGCCCTCTGGGATATCACTCATCTGACTGCAAAATAATGACACAATCATCGCCATGGCTACGCTCCTACTGCATCCCATGAGCAGCAGCAGCACAGAGAGGATATTAATACACAGGAGTGCTCTGAGGACTAAATGAATTAGCTAGGAGATTAGCTAGATACCAGGTTAATGAATGTGCCACGCAGGCAACTTCTCCCGTCTTGCATTTGGGGAGCGTTCACACCCCCCCACCCCCCGAAATCACTAGGGGGAGGCAAGTAGGCAAGCCAGCAGGTCCACACCTGCTTCTGTGGGGCATGCTGCAACAGGAATTCAATAAACCATCTCCCTTCAACGTGCAATTTTGACTATGTAAACTTTGACTGATTGTTTCTTGATAAGAGAGCAAGTTGCAAACTTCAGCACTATCTGATTTTGGCATGAAGTAAAGTGATGATGATCCTTCCTGCATGCAAGTTGTGATTTGATTGTTATCCACCATGGATGTCTCTGTTAAGGGTGAACTACTGTAGGTTGATGCTGTTTGTTTATCCAGTACAGAAGATCATGAATCAATGCAATTTACAGAGTTTAAGAGGAGATAAGAGTGGCTTTCTTTAACTGTCCTAAAACCATGCATCTGTGAATTATAAGAGCCCATCTGTTGGCTTCTCTAGTGCTGCTTTCACTGACTTGACAACATGATGGTAATAGATGCTTGCAGATAAATGAGAGCAAAGTGACATGTAATCATCCACGTTTTCCCGCCTGATGCTGATGTATTTGCTTTAACAGTCACCCAGAAGATGAGAAACTCAAATTTATTTCACAAAATAACAGACACATTTTATGAAACTGGCTGTTTGACTTGCAAATCATCAGATGATTCATAACACTGAAATTGGGCTTGGATTCTTTGGTTTTCAAGCTTGCACAAGTGCATGCCTGCACGCATACATCCGCCTGCATGTATGTGTGTGTGTGTGTGTGTGTGTGTGTGTGTGTGTGTGTGTCAGTGTGTGAACAGACATGTGAATGATATGCCTGTCAGTGAAAGAGATGTCATTATCTGGATGATGTCTGTGCAAGTTGTGACCGAGGCCGGGGTCATAACACGAGTGGGAAGCTGACACAGCGGACAGGAAACATTACTTTCTGATTTCACTCTATGGGGAAAACACTCTTGTCACAATCCACAATACTACTGTTTGACCTCATTTTGAGGTTATTGCAATATAACAGAGAAGCATGTGCGTTTGTGTGTGCTGTGCAGTTATGACAAAAGCATGACAGATACCTATCTTGAGACCTTTTTCACCCTATATTCTTTTTTAAAACAACATAGTGGAGATTTTTTAAAGCTTTGTTCGGAAGGCCTTGAAGAGGGGAATTCTGGCAAACCTCTCCCCCTCCCTGTCCTTAGCCTTTGACTTTTTCTGTGTAGCAACAATACAGGGGTTTTAGTTCAGTGTCCTGCAGGCGATCTGTTAGGGCACTGATAAGAGAAGCTGATGGATAGGTTTAATCAGCCGAGCCCAGGGATCAAGACCAAAGGACAGATCAATCAAAAGCTGTGTGGTTTATAAAAGAAACAGCCTTTATCAGTGTTGCAGGGGTCTGTCTGTTTTTCATGGTGTGAAGAGAGCAACATTTACACAGGAAACAAAACTTTAATGAATGAAAATGTATTACAAGCTTTGCCAAACTGGCTTTGAATTATACACTGCAGTCCAGAAAGCACACTGCAAATAAAAAAAGAGCACATCTGCAATCACTACTGCGGGACTATGAAACTCACAAGCCAACTCTCAAACAAAGCATAAACCTCAACATCCCTGGTCTCTAACATACTAAACACCTACTGACATAAACTGAAGTACAAAAAAACATCAACAAAGCCCTTCTGAAAAATAAAATGTTAACTGAAACTAAATCCGTCCAGAAATCAAAAAGGAAACAGAAAGACAAAAAAAGACAACTGAAAACTATCTCCTACAAACAAACAAAAGATCTTTATATAAGACGGCGCAGGCTGCTGTTATAACTAGGACACTGTTTTTTGTTTTTTTTTTTAATACACAGATGCTCTCTGTGTCTTAAAAGAAGCTTCTTATCAGAGAATTTGACTGACAAGTCTATTCTCTGCTTACAATCTCAGTTCATGATTGTAAAAGACAGCTACACATGTCCCATCCAATCCAAGACAAATTAGTTGCTCTTTCTTTCCTCCCTTGGATGGGAGATCTTATCCAGGCGGACATGCTTAAGTTGTCAGTGGGTTTCTAAAAGCCATATTGAACAGCATATTGACTGATGCAATCGCAGAGACACACATCATTAGGCTCATTAACAGTGAATGTAAAAGGGGAGGACGGCCTAACTGGTGTAGCGGGAGTCTGTGTCTCCTCTGATAACACTCGCCTTTAACAAGCCGAGCGCAGGCAAGATGCAGGCTGTCGGTATTAAAATGAAATGTGTGTGTGTGTGATGTGTGCGCTAATAAATAGCTTGTTTGACATGATGCTATTCTCATTCACACAGTTTGCTCTGTGATAACCGGGCGGATTGTGGCCTCGTAAAGACGCTCCATGTGTTGTTTTAGGAAGCCATTACAAACTGGGCTGTCTCCATTACAAGGGCTATCTGATCATTATTACTGCCATCTGTAACGTACACTCAAACCTTAATCTGCACAAGCCAACCACAGCTGACTCTGGAGCTAGAGCACACAGTGTCACACTACCTTATGATATATATACTGTATGTGTGGGAGCGCACATCCAAACGTGACACAGCAGCTGTTCCCTTGTCACATTGCGGCTTTCGGGTCAACACGTTTTTAAGTCCGGCCTACTTAAGCGACGCAGACCGGAGCTGGTGCAACACACACAGACTCCAGCAGACTTGTCTTATTGTAAAGGGTCGAACTCTCAATGCCCGTGCAATGCAATCGCAATCTCCCTACCAGAACCGCTCACTTGCTTCAAAGGCTCATCACAGGACGCACGTCTAATGCAGAGAGAAGGCCGGTTAAAGCCTCAGCCAGGCACACCGCTTTGAAGCGACTGCTCCGGCCCTTCCAATAGGAGGCAAATCATTTCCCTTTCCTCCCTCTGCCATTGTACGGAGCCATGCACCAGGCAGCTCTATTTGGTGGCTGCATGTGGGGTACCTTCAAGGATCACGCCACTCTGTTCCAATGCAGGGCCACTGCAGGAAATGAGACTCTCCCAGATGCACCAGTCCCTCTTGACAATAAATATATTCATGCATTCATGTATATTTCAAATAAGAATTTGACTCGGGCCCCGCATAATGCACACGCAAGGCTCAGACTTTGCGATTCTTGACATGGACGAGGTGCTACAATCATAGGTGTATAAATAAATCAGAAAATGCAGCAAACAGAGCTACTAAAAGCAGCAACAGAGGCTCGGGCCTCACAGGACTCGCCGTGGTTTGTCTGCAAAGAAAAGCTTTCATCTCCGAGGCAGGAGAAAAGACGGGAGGAGTGATGTGTTGGAGGTTGAGGCTGTCATGTTTCACAGTGGGGGGACTTGAGAGACAGATGAGGAGAATAGTGAAAAAGTAGTCAAAGTTTTCAGCACAGGGGGAAAAATAGGAGAGGAGACAGCAAAGAGCAAAAGAGCAACACATATTAAGATAAGCAAGCTGAAACCACAGTGTGAAAAATAATATTACAGAGTCTTAAGAGGGACAACTAGCACAGCTCCCCATTAAATGGAGTTACTGCAGTGTGCGACGTCGTCTTCTCTGCATAGTTCATAAAGCGAGCGGAGGGGCTTAGGATATTGTGTTTGCTTTAGCAGACCTTCACTCCTACTTCCAATATCAGAGAGATGAGAGGCTTCCATGGCCAAAGCACATCATGGGGGAGAATAAACACACATCTAATGGGAAACATGTGTGTGTGAGATGAAACGGCCTCCCTTCGTATGAATAGTATGAAATATAGACCTGTATCCTGCCGTGCTCAATCATGCCCGTAAGAACTCGGCGTGGAGGGGAAACGGCAAGACCCCCGACCGACTCTTTCACTCCACACACACACACACACACACACACACACACACACATACACATACACTCACACAAGCTGCCAATATGGCCATTCTGGAGCAAATTCATGTGGAGGCCAGAGTCTGACAGTGACATCTCCATTCACTCTTGAATTCTTTTTCTCAACCCAACATGCATGGACACACACACAAACACACACACACACACACACACACACACACACAGAGCCAGAGGCCATGGGAGGAGGAGCAGTTCTGGGGCATAAAAAAGCCTTTCTCCCTGCCGTGGGTCTCTGTGGGGTTTAGCATGGCATTATGGGAAGATTAGACTTTAGAGTGCTCTACTATCTGATGTCATTGTTGGTTTTACGTTTGTCTGGATGGCTTGTGGAACTCGGACCTGATGGCAGGCACATTTCTCTCCAAACAAAATGCTCCGGGTTGCAGTTGTGATTGATTGCAGCTTCCTATTGTATCTGTCTGGTATGGCTCTATTGGAAGAAGAATTAGTCAGACAAAAACTCATGGAAAACGCTCCACATCTGACTCCATCAATCAAGTCAGCAATCAAAATAATTCAATTAAGAGACTTAAATCCCGCTGGCTTACGAGTCCCTGGTCCAATAGCCCAGAGACAAACTCAATTTACTGACAATCCATATATGATAGCATTAGCTCCACTTTAAGGCTCAAATCGTTTTCCATTACTTACATCTTCTAAATATCAGGGGAAATGCTAAGGCAATAGTGGAGTTATGTTGTTTACTTAAAACAGAGGACAACTCAGAAGGAATAAAAACAAGGTAAACAAGAGCAACTTCAAATACAAAATAAAATTGCAGTCAGATTGTCCAGACGACAAAAACTAATTTGCAAGTAGTTTGGAGGACAGATTTATTTGCAAAACAGAAGAAACTTTAGAAATGTTTTATAGATCTGGTAAATACTTCAGAGATGGTGGATTGTGGAGAGACTGGGAGAGGGAGGCCGCTGAATATGTGTGTAATTGTCTTTTTCCCCCCGTTTCCGAGGTGTGAAAGGGAATGCAGGGTTGCACTGGGGTGTCCCAGGGAGAGGCGATTGAAGCGTCAGTCACAGCTGCCACACAGAGCCCCGGCGCGCAGCAAATCCCAGGCCCGGCCCTTGTGGTGGCAAAGGGGGCCGGGGCCGGGCCGTTTCGGGGGGGAGGTGGGGGGTGCAGCAGGAGTCCCACAGGCCTTTTCTTCCAACTCCTCTCACCAGCACAAGGGGGACTGGAATCATGCTGGGAGTTTGCTTAGAAAAGGCTGAGCCAAGACTTTGGTAGAATGGGTTAACGGAGGCATGCACACACACACACACACACACACACACACACACACACACTTAATGCTTTTTGGGCTGTCTGTCTCACCCATAGGCATTGTGGGAAAAAAACATGAAGTAGTGCTGGAAAAAAAAACTGAAGATAAATCAAAGTTTCAGTTAACATCAGAACATTCGGGGCACGCATTTACAGAGACACGCAGATCCGGAGAACAAGAAAGGGAACTGCTCAAACTAGATTACTGGAGAACTGAGTGGGTCCTGCTCGATGCCTGGGGAGCCTAATAGTGCTAAAGTCCTGAGGATTATACACTGTGCCATTTCCATGCTCCCCTAATAGTCTCCATGTCCTGCCTCTGTATGCCATAGATGGATTATGATGCTTTATAATTAACATGGCGGAGTGGGGGTGTGGGCCAAGGAGGGGGTGGGGGGGTAGTTACAGCCCGCCCATCTGCCACGCTGACACACTTACAGGGGTATCCCTTGGGAAAAGGGGGCTGCTACCAGACTCCTGCATTACTTTATCATTCTATCATTCTATTATCCTACCACTCCATTCAATTACACTGTCACTCCATTAGTGTACTCATAACAGGGAACAAAGAGCTCCATGATGATCATTAATGATACGTCCAGAGCTGGTTGCCTATGGTCATGCTTCATCCGCTCTCGACTTGTAAAATATTATTCATCGCAAAGTAAAACTCTCTTTGGTTCCACTCCAGGGAGGACAGGTACATGCAAAATATATGTTTAAAGATGCAGCGACTGGGATGTGCACGAATAGTCGATTTGCTGAGTTGTGTTTTTTTAAAGTCAACTATTTTCTATTCGGGGTGAGAGTGGGAGGAGATTTATGTTTTACTTGGAAAAGATGCTGAACTACTGTTTATGACACATTGTGTTGAATATGTTAAGTCTGAAAAAGTGATTAAAGAGCATACTTGTGGTTCACCCACTCCATGGTTGGTTAGTATTTTAGTTATTGTTTTTATTTAGATTTGGGCGGGAGGTATGTGTTAACAATGATGTCATCATGAATCAACTTAAATTAGCTCAATTATTTGACTTCAGAAAGTAATTAAAATGCTCATACCTAATTGTCAACAACTGAAATAATAGCCAACTATTTAGTGAATCAATTCATCAGTTTGACTTTTCTTTTTCTTTTTTTTTTTCCAAAAGCAACAAGTCAAGCTTCTGTAATTTATTTTCAGGGCTTGTCCTTAATACTTAATGCCTTTTGTTGTGGAATAAAGCTGACAATGGAGAATGTCATCTGAGGCTTTGGAGATCATTCACCATCTTCTGACAATAAGTAATTAAGAAAGAACACAGTTAGTAGATCATCTGCTTGTCAGACAAGGAAAATAACATTTAGTTACAGCCCTAACTGTATTATATAATAACTTTTATTAAGTTCTTTTAAGGTGATCTTATGCTTCTAATGCTTTCTCCTCATCCTCCAATTGCTCAGACTAAAAAAAAACACACTTCACACATAGACTAGTGCATCTGCCGTAACAGGTAAAATGTCACATCTCTGCTAAAAACACTGTGTGGGAGACTGTAAAAGGGATGAGCTTTTCCTGTTTTTAGTGCCATAAAACAAAGAAGAAAAGCAAAACTTCAAAACACATCTCTACATGAAGACTAAAATCTTAACTCGAGGTCAAGCCACATATAATCCACCATTAACTAGTTGCTCATTAACAGACATATTAGGAGTGTATTGCTCTCTTAATGAAGCCTTGTAAATACCTTATTCTGCAGGACCATGTTCTACAACTACAAGATCATTAAATTACAGATTTCTCTCAATAACCTCCTAATTACTGCTTATTTTTTTAACCTGCCTTTTACTTTTTACTCTATGTTTTATTGCTTGTTTTATGCTCTCTTTGTTTAATGTATGATGTCCTTGAGTGCTAAGAAAGGCACCTATAAATAAAATGTATTATTATTGTTATTCTTATTCTTATTATTATTATTATTATTATTGACAGCAAGTAAATTAGTAAGAAAAGACAGAGATTAATTCTGCACAACAATTTCCTTACTATGTGCTTTGCTCAGTGTGGATTTGGACGTGACACTAATACTCATTATCCTTTAATGGAACTTAAACATATAGAAGTTAAATAATCAGTCCTATACAAGAAAAGTATGAGTATTAATAGTATCCGAGTAACTTCAAATCAATACTAAATCAACTTCCTAAACTTGTCATCAATAATTCACTATGGATATAATGATTAGGACTGTAATTCATGCACAACAGCTTCCTTACCCAATATCAATAAACAATAATTAAGAGGTTCTTGAGGGAAAACGTTTATGCAGAATAATGCTTTCACGAGTACTAATATAATGGCTAATAGAGCTACTAATACGAAGGTTAATAAATACCTTGTTAATGGTTAATAAGTCTAGTTCAATATAAAGAGTTCCTGAAATTACTAGCAACTAAAGTAGACAGTGAGTTAATGTTTTATTTTTCTTTTATATGTGTAATTTATGACTCTGCCTTACTTTTAAAACTTAAATCACAGCTTTTACAGCATCTCCACCTCAATGGTTTTACCAACCCTGACATTTTATTTGTTACAACATACACTCTATCCTCCTGTTTCTCCCACGTTTGCCAGTATTTTTTTGGGATCTATCATCGTCTTCTACAAAGTCCTGATACATGAGACTCCAACCTCCCCACAAAAGTCTTTGGAGTGCCACAAACTAGGGGGAAAACAGATCCCTCGCCGCCTGTACGCCGGTGACAACTCATGACGTCTTAGAGAACTTGTAGTGCAGCTGGCGGTGCAGGCTGCTTGCCCACTGTTTGGGGACTGGCATCTGATGAGCTGTAGCCTCGGCAAGCACAGAGGGGTTCTCTGAGAAAGAGTTAAGTCTATGAGGTCAGTCCGGAGGAGGAGGTTACGAGTTCCCGAGCTGGAGCCGCAGGGGTAATGGTTTTAGAGATGGCTGTCACACAGATCCGTTCCACTGTCCAACACCACCGCTGATCTCCACCAATCCAACTCTGCTTGCTTTTCAATCGCTCAACTTCTCTCTCCCTGTCCCTCTTTCTTCTTTCCTCCCTCTCTTTCCCCCTCGCACTGACACATGGAAGTAATCTGGGAGCTCTACGCTGGACTGAAAGGATGTGCGGTTGAGCCCAGGGCTGCGTTTCAACGCTCTACATTAGCTTCCTTTCCTCTCCCGTTTAATCCCCTTATTTTCAATTGCCTGTATGCAAAAAGAACTAAAATGGCAAACAAAAGGCAGACTTTCCCCATTCAACTTTCTCAACACTTCCTGTAACTCTGCATCCTTACATTTTCACTCCATCCAGAAGCGGCGCAAAGCGAGGCGGCGAGTAGGGATCTCAGTGGACGCTTTCCAGCATCGCGCCTGTGCCTCTACTTGGCAGAGCCGAGGCTGATGGGAACTTCCTGGTCGCTGCCAGCCAGGCCTCTCTCTAATGAAGCCGGGTCGCTAACAGCCTGTAAGGCAGCCACTGTTCAGCCACTCCACACTCTTCCACCGCTCGGCCCTCGACACTTTCACAGGGGCACACTGGCACGCTCCTAACACTTCCTTAATGCTCCTCTGTGGCTGGACAAAGAACAATGGCTCACCGACATGGACTCTCAAGCACTTATTCACTTCCATAAGCTTTTCCTTGTCTCCTTTATACATGTCTTAGTGTTCTTTAATTATAGTAAGGAGACTTAAATCGATTAAAAATAAACACTTAATTTAATTCATTTCATAAAATATGCGAACTCCCAGTGACTCATCTGGACCACATAGTGTGAGCTCTTTCCACTTTTATGGCCAAGTTAAGTCTTAAATTACTGTGAAGAAACTTTCAACAATCTTCACATAGTTTTCAGTGAATCACAAGAGACAGGATTATATTAAATGTCCTGATTAAGTCTAATCTGATAGTGCAATACTGAGGTAGATCTTCAGCTCATGTCAATACTGCTGTGAACGATACAGATTTTTTGTTTTTTCTTAAATAATTGATTAGATATTTTGTCCAGTGTTTTCCAAACTTTTTTTTTCCAGGGACCCACTTTTTAAGAGAGGAAAAACCACTGTGACCCAATTTCAGAACAAAAACATATGATCAAATGTTTGCATGATATTAAAATGAGCAGAAAAAAAAACATCTGTAGCGACATAACTTTGATAAATTACCACTTTGTTTTATATAGTACATGAAATGGAAATAAACACTTGTTAAATAAACAAATAAAGTGCATTTAGTCAAAGTTTATCAGCTCGGATGCTTTTCTTTTTTACTTCTTGTTGAAGGTTTCTTGGAAGTACAGATCTATTAGTCAACCCAGTAGTCGATACATGCCATAATAGTGAGTAATACTGCCAGTTTCTGCATGCCCGAAGTAACACCTTTAAATAATTACTGTAAAAATACAAAGGTGCTTGATTAAAAATATTACGAAACTCAGAAAACCCTGAGGAAATTCATCACCTGTTCCCATTTAAATATCTCTGCTTGTATTTACAGGATACCCTGCAAAATATTAAAGTGTTTTCAATTGGAATAAACAACTTTTTAGAAGTTTTAATAGAATAACTAATAGCATAACAGACGTCTCTTCACATTTACTCCTTCCCCTTCCTTATTAGTACATTTGTTGTCAATAAATTTTCTGTTTAATCATTCCAGTCTGTGTGTGTTCTACTAAATAACTTGTTGAATGTTGTGAATGAGTCCAATACATCCTGAAAGTACTTCTGGATCCGAGCGAGAAGTATTGGAAAAGTCACGCAGAGCTTCACACTAAAAAAAAAAAAAAAAAAAAAAAAAAAAAAGAAAAAAAAATGAGTTACAAATGCTTAGCCATCCAAATGCGGGGAATGAAGCCTGGTTTCATGTGCACCACTGCTTACATATAAAGAAATGAATGCATCAATAGCACACAAAAGTAGAATGATCAGTTTTCAGTGATGTGGCAGCCAAACCACTAGCGGATAAAGTGAGTCCATCTGGAACCAAACTATGATGGAAAAACAGCATTTTTTCCCCCCGAAATATCCTAAAGTGCCACAACAACCCCTTCTGAGCCCAGGTGCCTCATGGAGATAACCAAATGAAGAGTCTGACGCTTACACACCGCTGAAACAACAGACACATTGACATACACGCACACATAAAAAGCAAAGGCAGCTGTCCTCATAGAGACACACAGGGAGCCTTTACAGCACCGAGGACCAGTTGCTTTCCCGAACTGTTTCTTATTGGTCGGGGCCCTCGCTCTTTCTCTCTCGGCTCAGGCTCAGGCTCTAAGTCCCCTCTCTGTGTAATGAGATCTCTATCAGAGAGAAACACGATCACAGTCTAATGGGGGGGAGTAAGCCGGGACTGAGAGGCAAGAAGAGAGAAGGTGTGTATCGCCAGGACTAAAGGACCGAGCAGCAGCAAAGAAACAAAAACAGGCCTCTGACCCTCTCAGCAGCGACCCGCACTGAGAGGGGACGGCGTAAACCGGACTCCTGTTCCCTTACCAGGGCTCTAAAATCCTGTTTCTGGCCTAGTCTTCCTCCTAGACTCATCCGGTTCTTGTTCAACAGGTTGCGGCAGTTACAGTTTTTGCAGTTGAGGTTTGTTTTTCTTAACTTGTAACCTCCCACTAGTGACTGAAAAACCCTCTTTGCATTTAAACAACAGAGCAGTGGGGCTTTTTTTTTGTGTTGTTTTGGAACACCACCCATGAAGAGTCAAAGATTTCTCGGTAATCAACAACAAACCCAAGAAACACTTCCTTTGATAACATAATTTTCTCAAAACAAAGATAAGCAAAGTTTGTTTTTTCCTAATTAGCTAATGTTTTTCATTTCGCTTATCAAAAAAAAATTATGATGAAAACTTGACCTAACATTCGAACTTTAAACAGAACGTATTATACAGCTAAATTACATTACACTGCTATTAACATATAT
>JAPQRP010000002.1:32356635-32367756 GCA_037367295.1 Apogon hyalosoma
TATCATCAGTGAGTGCCCCCCCCAAAAAAAAAAACAAAAAACAAAAACAAACAAACAAACAAAAAAAAAAAACACCGCCCCGAATTTCAGCCAATCTCATCTGGTCACCCTAGACCCAGAGGTTTGCAGATACAGAACACCTGAGGTTTTTGTTGGGGTACTGGAGCACACATCCTTTGTGTCTTTCTACAAGCCCACTGCATTTCCCAGCAGTGAACTGGCTCAGTTGATCAAGACGTATCCATTCTTTGATGAGCAGAAGTTAAGGAATGAGCTGCACACACTGTACAACAACAGGTTATTTCACAAGCCACCAAGAAAGTTGCTACAGCTTCTGATTGAGGTCTACAAACTGTACCAGCCACCAACACATCAGCACAGCACTCGTTTTCCTATCTAAAATGGATAAAAACTTATCTGAGGAACACATGTGGACAGGACAGACTTGTCAACTTAGCCAAAATATCCATTGACTCAGTTGTTGTGGAGGACCTAAAGGCCAGAGGGAAATTCTACAACAAGGTTATTGATCACTTCGCCACCATGAAAGACAGGAGAATGTCCTTCCTTTACAAATAGGGTGAGTAAAATACATATCTTCTGTCGATAGGGCTTTACTGTTCCCTGAACTGCCCATGTAGCTATATGTGTTATTTTTTGTGTGGTTATATTGCTTATTGTGCCTTGGTTGCCTGGATTAAATTGCATCCAGTTGGGGTCAGGGGTGGAGCTGGGACTGACTGTCCTTCTCCGGGGGTGGGGGGGGTGCAGTTTGTGTTTGGCCTTTTTTTCCCTCCCGCTGGGGGGGAAGGGTCGTTGGTTGGTCTGGACATTAACACTTCCATGTTAAGTGTATTGGTGCTTCTGCCGGGGTGGGTGGTGATTTTGGGCTGAGTCGATCAGTGATTGAGTTCCAGATCCATCCCAATATCTCTTTGCTAGCTGGGAGACAATGAGTTTTGAGAAAATTCCTAGGAATTCCTACTGTTCCCATAATTGTATGGACGACCCTCATTCTCATTAGATTGTTTGGAATTAATTCACCTGAATTATCTTCAAAGCATGTTAAATAAACAGATAGAAATCTTTTAGTGTGAACAAACATGATTAATATAATGCAAACAGTTTATTAATCTAATACACCCCCTAGTTGAATTTTTTGAGTGTGGGTTGTGTTGGTTGTTTTAAGGGTGCTAAAAATTCCACTTGGTGCCTTGCTTAGTTTTGATGATTATTTTTGCTTCCTGAAAAGAAGTAGCTTTGTCTTCCTGCTCTAGTCTAGCTCCTTTCTTTGCCATTATATCAGCAGTTTCATTGCCATGTATGTCGCAGTGTGACGGAATCCACTGAATCACAGCTGTGTGGTCTTGACCAGAGCCTTTGACATAAACAGAGTTGCGGCACTTCCATAGACTCCCATTGTAAAAAATGGCAGATGAAATATGGACCTACTTCTGGGTTATGGGGAGGCCGGTAGTTCCAACATTGGGTGTAGCAGCGTCGGAACATATTAATTTCTATTGCAGCTGTGGTGGCATGTTTTCCACTTTTATTTCCTTTTTTTGGATATGTGAGAGGTGTGAGGCCTTTTATGATCATATCTGGATCATATCCTTTTCTCCTCCTACTATTATTGGCCTTTAAAGACAGAGGCTTCCGGTCCTGGGGGCTTTTGCTGCATGCTCCCTCCCTGTGGTCTCTTTCTTCTGGCTCTCGGCCTGCTGCTACCATGCGTGAGTGAGTGCGTGCGTGTAGCGTTTGTGTGTGAGTGAGTGCATGTGTGCGTGCACGTGAGTGACCTTGCTTGCAGCAGCTTGCTGGAGAATGGAGAAATGGAGGGATACATACTCAGTCTCTGTTAGGGGAAGCCCAATGGATCTCTTTTGTAATATTTATCTTACTTAATAAATTTATATATACTAAACTTAATCGCTTGTCCTGAGAAGGTCATTCATCCACTTCACAGCTGATCTAGCAATTCCAGCGCTAACTTAATACGATATCCTGATCTCTCCTGTATTAGCGGACATTAATATTGTAAATTCTGTTTTCTTTGTTATGTGTTAGCGTTTGTATAAATCTATATCTTGTTATGTTCGATTTTCAGCTGTAGCCCTATAGCTAGCTAGCTATCTTGACTTGGCCAGCTGTTGAGATTTAACTGCTATAACCACAAATTATGGCGTTTTTAAGATAAGATAACATTAATACAAATTTTATTATCAACAAGTTTTAGTTTAGCTGTTTTGCTGAACCTGGTGGTGTTTGGTTAAGTTGATCAGCTGAGGTAATGTGCTAATTAGGAGGAGAGTTACTGTAGAGCTGAGCTCTATAAAGAAATGTTCATTAAAGTTATTATTCAGAAGTTAAAGGAGATGAAACTTCTGTAACTTGGCGTTCGTAAGATCTGACTCATCCTATAAGAATTCTGATAAGTTTTGAGTTTCCTGATGTTGAGTTTTTAATGCGTTTAGCATCCATGCTAATGCTAGAATGCTAAGTTAGCTGTTATGTTATCCGCTGGTTAACGCCATTATTGTGTGTGGTATCAGGAGAGGAGAGCTTTGCAGGCGCGCAGTGTTCACACAGCTAACCACTGTTTTCTGTTTGTATCACAGTTCTATAATAGTAAAACTTAAAATGGTAAAGTGTCTATTTCCTTACAAGTACAGTACAATTGCACAGTGGATGAGCTTGTAAAGTTAGCACCAGTCACATAAATAGCCCAAGCTAACACAAATCTTTCCCCCCAAAATGTAAGTTTTCCAAGTGATAAATGCAGTCTTTTCAGTGGTCAGCCCCCCTACTCATAAGCATAACTGACACAACAATGCATACAGTAGTGCAACAATGGTCTCTCTCTGGTTTATGGTCCCCCCGTGCCCAGCCTGTCTCTTTTAGTTTCATTTAGTTATTTCTGTTTGTGTGTGTGTGTGTGTGTGTGTGTGTGTCCGCACATATATGATTGTGTGGTGGAGGTTGGTGTTGGTGGTGGGGTGCACTGATTTTATATGTTAAGCACTTTGTGCTACATTTTACTGTATGAAAAGTGCTATATAAATAAAGATTGACTGATTGATTGTGTGTGGTTTATTCTGAGACCATGCTCAATGATGTTTGTCCCATAGAAGAACATGACAGCGCTCAGTTCATTTGGAATTTACAAGCTTACATGAACCATGTGATTACCAGTGCAGCAACATTAAAGCATGTCGTAACTCTCTTTATAGAGCTCTGGTCTTGACCAAGTGTGGTGAGGGCAGTGGATAAACTGTTTGTTTCTTTCTTACAAGATGTTTCTAAGACTTTTGTACGGTGGCCGGTAGGGGTCATAATGCTTCCCATTTCACAACACGCCCAACTCACGATAATGGCATTAGATAAGCATTAGTTTGACAGCAGCTACTTGGAACATAAAGATACGGCGACATGCCTACTCCAAACTCGCACAACACTAACAAAAGCAGACAACACACGCGAAAATCACAATACAACGGAAGTGTCCACAACACAACAGACTTGGACAACACTAACAAAAGCAGACAACGCACACGAAAATCACAATACAACGGAAGTGTCCACAACACAACAGACTTGGACAACACTAACAAAAGCAGACAACGCACACGAAAATCACAATACAACGGAAATGGATGAAGTGAAGATATTCTTTTCAAAAGCACTTCGGGAGTGTTAACTGGTGAGTGGAAAATGTAAAGTTTTTTTTGTTGTTGATTATACAAGTGTTAGTGAGAACTAATTTTGTCGGTCATAAAACAGCATAAAAACCGTGTTATGAATTTCAGTTGTAATGATGTTATAGTAGTTCTGATTGCCTGGAAATGGTATAATTTTGTGCTAATGAAACGGTCATAAGAATGTGCTAATGAAACAGCCATTATCATTAGAATTTTCCACTCACCAGTTAGCGCTCCAGAAGTGCTTTTGAACATCTTCACTTCATCCATTTCCATTGTGTTGTGATTTTCGCGTGCATTGTCTGCTTTTGTTAGTGTTGTGCGAGTTTGGAGTAGGCATGTCACCACATCTTTATGTTCCAAATAGCTGCTGTCAAACTAATGCCTGCATTATTGTGAGTTGGGCGTGTTGTGAATTGGGAAGCGTTGTGACCCCTACCGGCCACTGTACTTTTGGACAGACTGATCAGTAAGGAGAACAATATTTTTGGAGGAGTGGGGGCTATACTTCATGTTGTCTATTTAGAGTTTAACTTCTGATGTGTTCTGATATTGGATAAAGGGATCTGTTTTGATCTTACCTCACCAGCATCATTTTAATCTGTATAAAGGCTGCCTTTTCAGAAAATGCTGGTTTGTTTTAAGAAAGCACATTCATTTTGGTCCATTTGAAGCTGCCTTTGTTAAGAGCACAATATTTTTGACATTGCCTAAATTCTACCCAACAGTGGTCTACTTTTGAACTCCTTTACTGTATTATTTTGCTGCATGCACACTCACCATCTCTACTGTAACAACTGTAAAACTGAACTTTCATAATATCTTTAGCGTTAATCATGTGGTGAATGATGCCAATGGGAAAGTTTTTCTAAAAGCCTGTAGAGATTCCCCCATCTAACATCACCACTGCCTTGTGATTTACGTAGTCTCTCTAATTCATCAAGGTGAAAATATATAAATTGATCCTCCAACCATCAAGAAGGTTTATTTATGGTGGTGATGGCAGCTTTTCTTAACGGCTGCTATGGTAACCTTCACACCCGATACAGTGTAGAGCTCAGGTTGGCGGTGTTGTTGTTGCAAGAGCATTCACCTCACTTTTTTCTTTCACTTTTTGCCTATAACAGATCTTTTTAATTGGGGGGTGGGACATCACAGGAGAGACTGGGTGAGGGTGAGGTGGGGGCTAAGGGAAGTTGCTGCATTAATATGTGATGATGATGATGATGAAGAATGAAAAAGCCGGAGGAGAGCTTATAGTTTACCTATCAAATGCTCATACCACCTTGTCGTGATGTGTGATGTGTGTTTCTCGACAAATGGGAGTGTTTGGCTGAACAAAAGCATGGGAATGGAAACACAAGGACATTCATTATATCTTGGCCATTGGACACATGACAAACATTACAAGGTTACAATCTTTGGGGTTATGCTGTAAATCATAACACATAAGTGAATATCAGGCTTTACAGCACATTGTGTATTAGTGTATGTGTGTGAGTCAAACAACACGTGGGAGTCATAAGCTACTGTTCTGAGTGAGATGCAGGTGTCTCCAGGTTACTGGGGAATGTAAATGCAAACACGGCTGCTCAAACAGAGAAAGGGGGAACATTTATAAACCTGGGGCTACACACGTCCTTGAGTGTATGTGGGTGGTTGTGTGGGGTATGAACTATATCTCGCCAAACTGATATCTGACCAATGTTGGACATTTACACTTTGCTCAGTAATAACTTAATAACAGAACTTGAGACTGAAATTAATCTTGATCCCTGAAATTCAATTGGCCTGCTCCTCTTCAAGGAGAAGGTCCTGCTCCTCAAATAACAATTACATTCAGCCACATTTTACAATAGCAGATTACTTGTATGCTGGATCTAGTGAGATACAGCTGTTTGACGGATCACATGTGTATACTCTCTAAAGATGATTTCTGTGCATGAATATTTGCTAGTTTTTATGATAGACTGATAAATGAAGATCTGTGTCAGGAAATACATTACCAACATAATTAACAAGAGACCAAAACTATTTTTCATATCAGATAAATTTGCTTATTTCTGCTTTAAAGTTGGGGCATTTCAATAAAGCAGTTTATGAGGACTGAAAGTCAAAGAGCCTCAACTGGACTTAAGAGGAACTGGAAGAATTCACATTTCCATATGACTTAATCTTTCTGTCAAGGAGGTTGCTGCCTTTTTTTTTTTGTAAGAAAAAAATATGCTGAAGATTGGCATGAGAAAGATCTGTGCAACTTGGAAGTCCAAAAAATGTGTTTCAGCAGTGGAAGCTCTTTCTTTCCTCAGTCCAGACAGATCTTGTTAAATGATGTGAAAATAATCTTGTTTTAACTCTGTTTCTATGTCTCTGCATATTTATTTAGAGTATATTCTAAGCCATCTGCCATTCTCTATATATTACTTCTTTATTATTTAATAGTCCCCTGATATAATCTACAGCATGTGGATGTGTTCACATGCGCATCTCTGTCCTCAACAACTGCAGGTCTAAATGTGACACCAAAACCATTTCACTTTGACATTGTTTAACATACAAAATGCTTTATGCCATGGCATGGCTTTCAAGAGTTGTACTAGTGCTGTGATGCAAACTAATAATAATAATAATAATAATAATTATAATAATAATAATTTTCCTCTGGTTCAGAGGCAAAAATATTTTCATGAAATAGGTTCAGTTTAATGGATCTTGTAAATGACAGTGCAGTGAAGTAGCTGCTTTCATTGTCAATTTAAAAAAATATCAGCATTGCCCAAACTGTTAATTGGTTACATCTGAGTGTGTGTGTGTGTGCGTGTGTGTGTGTGTGTGTGTGTGTGTGTGTGTTTTAGTGAGTGTATAAGGCCTAAGGAATGGATTAATCATTTATTTGAAAAACAGCAGAAACAAACACAGCCTTCTCCTTCAGGAGATGCACCGAAACATGAGTATCTTATTTGGTTTGCTAGACTGGAAGCTGCTGTTTAAGATGGGCAGTATTCAGACATCCTCCTCTTTGTGACTGAAAGGGAACATCTTGTGCACTGAGACATAAAATGACCTAGTTCAGCGTAAAATTAAAGTTATGTGATTTAAATATGTGATTTAAAGCCTTATTCAACCTTTTCATTTGACATGTTTAGACTCACTCCAACACACTTCATGCCCATTATCCTGCACTAGCCTCATATCAAATACACAAGTGACTAGTAGTTACAAGTTGATTGACATTGCTCCATTTTTGTAATAAATGCTCCATTTTTGTAATAAATTTAAATAATCACTAATGAAGATCCAGAAGTTGGAAGGACAAACTGAAGCTGTCACTATTCAGAAACTTGAGTGGTTGTTACTGTGCCAAACTGCTTCCTTCAAAGGTCCCTATTAAAAATCCAGCTGTCAGCAAGTCACCCAATGACTACATGAAGTATGTAAAGAAAATAAATCTGTCAGAATGACTTGTTTTAATTCCCTAAAAATCAACCAGTATTAACCTCTGAAGACCCAGCTATGGTTTTTTTGTCCAACTGTGGATGTTTGTTTGGTTTGTGGACAAGAGTTTCACAGCATTATTTAAAAAAAAAAAAGCTTTTTCTGGTGAGGTCAGGTTACAATGTATGCATGCATTTGCATGTATATCCAGGTTACTCAAAAGTGTGTAAACCACCTTTTTAGGTGGCTTACACATTCTTTTATACGTTTACACATTAACTCCTATTACAGAATAGGAGTTAATGGAATTAACCTCCATTTTACATTCTTGGTGCATCATGCATGCAGAAACAAGGAACGACAGATTCCCCCAGAATGCCACTGGAATCAGTACTCTCATCTCACGGTCTTGCCAGGGTTGCATCTTGCATAACAAAAAGAACAAAAATCAAAACTGATATTGAACATTGTCTGTAACTTGTTGACTATGAAAATTAATATTCCTGTCTACATATATACATCCAGGTTTTCTGCTTCTGTCACTGCCAATTGGAGCTGAAGTTGATTAATACTGCTGCAGAGGCCAGTGTTGTTTTCCCAGTGTGAGCTCATAAAAGATGGCCATGTGAAATTATTTACCTCAGGTGATCACAATTAATACAGACTGCTCCCAGTGTCGGCCAGCTGTTAATACAAGAAAGATGGTAGCATTTTCTGTGACAAATGGTTAGATTTAAAATAGTGACTCCTGAAATGGGAAAGTTTTGAATTATGATATTCGATGGCAGAGCCATTTCTAGCTTCATGGGGGCCCTAAGCTAGATGCTGTTTGGGGGCCCATAGTTTGTTAAACTACAATGAAGAAATTCCTAAACCCTTTAGATGGTCTACTAAGATGCCACAATCTATTACACTTACTGAGCAAAACAGGCTACAGTTAAAATTAAACATCTAAAGTTGAGCCACTCAGGCAAGTCAAACTGATAATAAACTATAATATTAAAACCGCAAGCAGTGTTAAGGCCCTCACCCTCCCTAGCTACCCCCTTCCCATGAGACTGCTGACACCACCTGACAGTGAGAGGACACCGTTTCATGGGCTGGATCAAATATTCTGCAAGATACACACACTTTTACATGAATATGTAGGGGGTGCTATAGTGTGAGTATTTTTTGATTTTGTCAGATGAATGAGTGTAGGCCTGTGAGTTTGACAACTAATTGAAATTTTAGCCAGATTGGTGTTTGTATATCCGAACTGAACCAATTTTTGTAAAGGTAAATTTGTAGAGGGTGCTATAATGTGAAATTGCATTTTCTTTTGATAAATGGGTGTAGGTCTGGGAGATTGACAACTGAGTCAAATTTGAGCCAAATTGGTGTTTGTATGTCCGAACTGGTGTAATGTTTGTAAAGGTAAATTTGTAGGGGATGCTGGAGTCCAAAATGTCAATTTCTTCTAATGAATGGGTGTAGGCCTGGGAGATGGACAACTGATTCAAATTTGAGCCAAATTGGTGTTCGTATGGCTAAACTGATGCAATTTTTGTAACAGTAAATTTGTAGGGGGCACTATAGTGTGAATTTTAAAAAAAATTTTGTCTAATGAATGGGTGTAGGCCATCAAGACTGACAAGCGATTAAAATTTAAGCCAAATCGGTGTTTGTATGTTTGAACTGATGCCATTTTTGTACAGGTAAATTTGTAGGGAGCGCTATAGTGCGAAATCTAAATGTCTTTCGATAAATGGGTGTAGGTCTGGGAGATGGACAACTGAGTCCAATTTGAGCAAAATCGGTGTTTGTATGTCCGAACTGATGCAATGTTTGTAAGGGTAAATTTGTAGGGGGCACTATAGTGTGAAATATAAATTTCTTGCAATGATTCGCTGTACGCCTGTGAGATGGACAACTGATTCAAATTTGAGCAAAATCGGTGTGTGTATGTCTGAACTGATGCCATTTTTGTAAAGGTAAATTTGTAGGGTGTGCTATAGTGCGAAATCTAAATGTCTTTCAATAAATGGGTGTAGGTCTGGGAGACTGAAAATGGAGTCCAATTTGGCCTTATTTGAAAGGTCTCGAAGTCCCCCACGTCACTGTGGGGTCCAATGTAACATGTTGTGCACTTACACTGATGTGGCTGACCCCCACAGGGTGTGGCCCATTGACTCCCATTCATTCTAAACAGGAGTAAGTATGTGGTTTGTGTACATGACATGCAAATGCTCGGAAAGGTAAGAGTGCTGTTAATGTGAGTGTGTGTGTGAGTGGTGACATTGGTGAAAGGCGACTGCGTCACTGGCATGTTTGTCCCCATGCGCCCTCAAAGCAGTAGTAAGTATGCGGTTTGTGTACATGACGTGCACATGCTCTGAAAGGTATAAGTGCCGTGAATGTGAATGTGTGTGTGTGAGTGGTGACATTGGTGAAAGGCGACCGCGTCACTGGCATGTTTTTCCCCATGTGCCCACTGCAGACTTAATAGGCCCTGTGCCAGCGTTACTCGGCTCGGGCCTAAATATAATAAAAATAATAATTTGAGCAGGAACAATATATCCTTTTCCATGACAACCAATATCTTCCAACCAAAGATCTTTTCTCTCCAAATTCCACCCCGCCATTCTCCACTGCCTCAGCCCCAACACTTACCTCCCCAACCCCTCCATGGCGGCTTAATGTCTCCAACTGATGTGTTTCAGGTCCACGCTTCAAGGTGAATATTCCTGACTTTTCCAAGGAAAAGCCAGCGCCCAATGTGCCGGAAGCTTCATCAATACATGTTTTGATAGGTAAAAGGAAAAGAACACCCCATCGTTCAAGAAATATGTCAACATCAAATTTAATATTCATTCTGTCAGCCACAGTCTGTAACAAGAACTGGTCCCACTAAAACTAAAACTAATCTGAAGCTTGCTGTGCTCAATGTCAGATCTTTAATAACAAATAATTTTTAATTAATTTTATTTCCTCTCATAATCTCGATTTTATGTTTTTTACTGAGACATGGCTTGATATCAGAAATACGAGAAAACAAAAGAGGTGGAGGGGTGTGTGCGTTATTAAGAGATGATATCGTTACCCTTAGGCTGTCTTTTGAGGTGTTTTCATCTTTTGAGTATATAGCCATCAAAATGGAGCTAAATGTATCGCCTTCCATACTCTATGTAATCATATACAGGCCTCCCCAACAGTGTCAAAGTTTTATTGATGATTTTACTGAGATGCTTTCAGTTGTGTGCACAGAGTTTGACTGTATCAATCATTACAGGTGATCTGAATGATTGGAGTGATGTGGATAGTGTGTGTAATAGAAATGCTAAAGAACTCTGTGCTGTCCTTGAAACCTTTGGTTTAATTCAGCATGTGAGCGAGCCCACCCACAGCAAAGGGCACACTCTGGACCTGCTCATTACTAAGGAGGTAAATATTTCAAGTGTCAGTGTGGTTGACGCTGCTTTATCTGATCATTTTAGTGTCTTCTTTTAACTGTCAGTAAGTCCCAAACCAACGGTTGGACCTGCAGTTGTTCAGAGCAGACACATTAATGATAGCACAAGCAGGCTATTTATGGAGATGATTAGGTTTGAAAACGCCTCATGTTCTAATGTTGACCATCTGTTCAACTCATTCTCTTACTGTATTCTAAATGTTCTGGACACCATTGCTCCTGTTAATGTTAAAATGGTTAGAAACAGACAGAAGGTGCCACAGAGAAATGATGACTCGGTCAGGGCACAGAAGGAGTGCTGGAGGGCCGAACGGAAATGGCGCAAGTCTAAGCTTCAGATTCATTATGAGATTTATAAAGAACAGTTGTGTGTGTTCAACCAAATTTTGCGTAGAACAAGGGAGAGATATTTTTCAGAAATGATTGCAAAGTGCAATAACAACTCTCATGTTCTGTTTGCGGGTGACACGGTGGTGCAGTGGATAGCACTCGTGCCTCACAGCAAGAAGGTCCTGGGTTCGATTCCAACACCAGTCG
>JAPQRP010000002.1:32407246-32454336 GCA_037367295.1 Apogon hyalosoma
GAAGCCGGAGTACCCGGAGAGAACCCACGCAGACACGGGGAGAACATGCAAACTCCACACAGAAAGGTCCCACCCACTGGTGTTGGAATCGAACCCAGGACCTTCTTGCTGTGAGGCAGGAGTGCTATCCACTGCACCACTGTGCCGCCCTAGAAGTTGCATTTAATGTGTAATATGAACGAGCACACACAAAAAAATCGGATTTCACCAAAAAAGCTGACTTGTGCATTAAGACCTGCTGTCTGAATGTAGCCCAAATATCATGAAAGTTTCTACAAATGAGTGTTAAATGAAGACAGTCTGGTCTGTGGGCCTGTTGGAGTTCCCTATTGATGTTCATTGTAATCTATTTTGAATGAAGGGATATATGCATATATTTTGTTGTAGGAATGTCATTATTACATAAAAAATGTGATCTTCAGCCTTTTTTTGACAAATGTTGTTGATTTTTATTCTATATAACTGGTTTTGACCATGCAGAAATGTGGCCAGTTCAGATCCATAATCAGATAATCGGAGGATGCTAATGTACAGGAATATGGGTTCTCAAATGTTTTATAAGACTGCTGTAACATCTACACTTTTGTTCTGACGCTTCCTCTATTAAAACAATATTAAATAAACACACTGTGCTGTTTAAATCCACATGGAATGAGACTGTAGATCAATGTTGGCAAAAACACCAGCTTTCACTTCCAGCACCGACACACAGGGTTAGTGAGGTAGAACACTCATATCTGCAAGGTTGATGTTAAAAAAAAAACAACTATACTTAAGGTTCAATATGTTGGATTCTGTTGCACTGGGGCCAGTACTTTGTTGATGTTAGCCAACTGCATTTCTGAGCCAACAAGAAGCTATGACGCTGCAGATGAAGAGGAACAGAGTGAGAAGGGCAGTGAGGACCTGGAGAGTAAACAGAAGGACTTCTATGGAAAGTCTAAGGCAAGTCCTCTACATCAGAGGTGTCAAACATAGCAAAGTGAAAAAATTATACTGAAGATATTAACAATCAAGGGTGTTGAACTCATTTTAGTTCAGGTTCCAATAACAGACCAACGTGATCTCAAAGTGAACAAGTGGTTCCAGGCACAACAAACCCCGCCCCTCGCACCTATTGTAGCTTATTTTGGCATCGATGCAACTGATGTCACCACGTCTATGCATGTGCTGATGTCAGCATATCAATTGCGTTTATACATGTGCCAAGTTTGAAGTAAACTGAAACTAAATTTATGTTTTTATAACCATGTGAAATTTCGCCCATTATAAGTAAATGGGAGAGGGGAAAAAAAATCATTAAAAAAATGTGAACTTTGACCTAATTTTCCCGATGTGTAACCACGTCTATTCTTGGTCACTGGCAATCTCTAAACCTAATTTGGTATGAATTCAACAAATAGTTTTGCTGCTACAGACATTTGAAATTTCACCCATTAAAAGTAAATGGGAAAAAAAAAGACATTAACAATTCATAAACATTTTTTAACTTTGATCTACTTTTCCCAAAATGTAATCAGATCTATTCTGGGTCACTGGCAATCTATAAACCTAATGTGGTATGAATTCAACAAATAGTTTTGCTGCTAGAATGTTAACAACAAACAAACTACCTAATAACTATACCCCGTGCCTCCCCCTTTTTTTTTTTTGTGTGTGTGTGTGTGTGTGTGTGTGTGTGTGTGTGTGTGGGGGGGTAATAGCATAATAAGCTATAAGTAATAACTCCAAATTTTCTTGGTTTAATGTGAAATAAATAATATTATTTTATGCCTATAAATAATGACAACTCCAAAATTTTCTCTGTGTTTTAGTGCAAAAAACCCCCCATTAAATTATGAAAATATGCTCATTAACACACCCATTTAACAATCAAATGTGAATAACATGAACAACCTGAAATGTCTAAAGAAAATAAAGTGCAATTTTAACAATATTCTGCCTGTTACTAAATGTTTGTCCCTTTGTAGATCCGATGCACGTGTATAAATGATAAGGTGAGGCATAATATTATTAAAAGAGCACTTATTTTTCTTAACAAATTTCAGTTTTCTCAGGTTATTCACATGTTTTTTTTGTTTGGATAAATTGTAAATGTAAATATTTTCATAATTTAATAGGTTTTTAGGCCCTTAAAGAAAAAAATTTAGAGTTGTCATTATTTATAGGCTATTATGCTATAATTTTACTGGTCTGGCCCACTTGGACTGAATCTGGAACCTGAAAGAAAATGAATTTACATCCCTGCTCTACATAGAAATCTGATTATTGAGATTATTGGCTATCAGCGCAAAACAACCGACATGTGCATCTTCCATTGATCCAGGCGGTGAGTCCAATATTATGTATTTTACTGACGGGTGGTGACCCAGTAAAGCACAGGTCCACGGCCTGTTTTGGGTCCAGATCCTAAGTTTTGGAGACCATAGTAGGAGATGAGTGTGGGGTTGTGAGCTTCAGTGTTGGTAATGCCAGTTTATCTGTGCGTCTAATCAGAGGCAGGTCCTCGTAAATGATTTTCCAGGGTCAGCTGCCTCCCCTCTCCCTCTTCGAAGCTAAGGAGATTACACCCAATGTGCTCATTAATGATTTATCCACGGAATTAAAATTCTCAGGATTTATTTAGTAGCAAAACACAGAATAACATCAAGTCCTCTTCGCACAACAGCTCGAGAGCTGAAATTGATTCTATGAGAGGCTTTCACATTACACGGAAAACAAACATGTAACATTTAAACAGCCTTGAAAATACTTTCAAGGGTTCGTACACATTTTTCGAGGTCGAATTCAAGCACTTTTAAGGGTCATTTTTCAAATTTTCATCCAGCACAGCACCATATCACTGGGGTAAAATACATATAATCGTAATCATTTTTTTCATTTTTTTATCACAGTGATGTACATTGTATTATGCTATAAACATCTAAGATTGTTTCATAATAGCAAAAAGTTTAGAAAATAAAGGAGAACACAAAGTTTTATCAAAAAAAAAAAAGGGAATCCACTTCAGACACATTCGCACCGAGACAAAGATTAAGATCAAAAATGTACCAGAAGTCGACCTGAGAACACACAGTAATTTTCTTTTTTGACATAAAGTTTTATTTTTCAAAATGTATCACCTCTCTGTAAGTAGCTTCGGCTTGAGTTAATATTAAAAATAAATAAATAAATAAATGACAACAAAGAGTTATAATAGCAAGCACTTACAGTAAAATTCAAGCACTTTACAGACCTTGAAAACACATTGAAATTCAAGCATTTTCAAGGACTTCATGCACCCATATGAACCGGGTACTTTGCAGATTTTTGTTTGGGTGCCCCCCCCTCCCTCCCTTAGGTTAACTCTGGACATCAAAGTTTGGATCCTGGGTTTCCAGTTCTCCTTGACCCCTCGAGGTCTTCAACACCAGCTAAACTGATAGGACCAGTGGAGGCCTCTGGGTTATCAGGAGTAAATACAAGCCTGAAGCTCAACACAGGCTGTGGCTCTGATTTCAACTGCAGCCCTGACCTCAGCCACACAAAAGATAAAATAGATAGAAGAAAATCAGGCCTGGACTTCACCTAAAACCACCTTTCTCTCCTTATGCTTTCTCCTATTATGTGTTTTTAACACAGCTATGTATTGCCATTAAAAATAGGTAGATATGGGTTAATTCTGTCGGTGCCCCTGATCAAGATCTGTGTGGTAAGTACTAATGCTGATGCGAGGTTCTGTGAGTATGAGGATGGGTAAGATGCAGAAGCCCAATTTGTCTGTGGAGATAGCAAAGCAAGAACCTTTCAATGTAAAGCTTTGCTTATTTGTGCAAGATGCAGTTTAAATTTGTCTATGAATAATGCTGTATTCATAAATATGCTGTAATTATTGAAGGAAATTGTGGAATTGTTGAGTCTGTTGTATGACTGTACCACTATGATCATTTTGTTGTGCATAATTCAGTTACTGCATTATGTTTTAGTTGTGGTTGAATGCTAAAATTAGAAAAAATGTATTGTTTGATTCTTGTATTAAGTTAATGATAAATGTGAAAAAAGCACTTGAGGGGTAGGATTAAATAAGTTTATACTTCCTGCTCCTTTTCGACCATGCAAAATTCAGACTTGCACGTACTCGAAGATGGACTCTGTTCATTTAAATGCTATTCTGTTTTTGTCTTCTTTGCTTTGTTTTTTTGCATGTTCGAAATGAATAAAAAAATAAACCCTTTATAGGGCACTTGTAGAAACACTCTGAAATTCAAAATCCCAACCTTAGTGTGTTACGGAGGACAAAACAAGAATGTATTACTTTTGTGAAATTTTTTTATTGTTATGTAGAAAATCAAGGTCAGCAAAGTTACCATATTTAGTTTCGTACCTGTAAGTGGCAAAAATAAATAAATAAATAAATAAATAATCCAGTTAGTATATGTACAGGGTTCCTAAGGTTTCTACAAAGTGAATTTAAGACATTTTTAAGACTACTTAGAGCAGAATTAAATGCCCGTTTCACAGCCATACCGCCCAAAATTTGTGACTTCTAGAATTTGGGAAAAAGTATTTATTTACCTAACGCCTTGACTCCCATTGTTCCGAGTTAAACTAACGGCTACACGTGTTGGGCTGACTGTTCTCTCATTTCTCACAGGGGTCTACAAAGTTAGCAATAATCGGTTCCTAATTTCAGTATAAATTGTCGGGTTGGAACAGGTGGAACTGAGCAGACTAACATTATTTTCACATTTAAACACAATACAGCAAATAAGTTTATAGCGACATAACTTAAGACCTACCATATCAAATGTAATACCTTTAAAAGACTTTTTAAAGGTATTAAATGCACATTTGTAAATTCAAGGTGTTTAAGACTTTTTAAGACCCCGCAGGAACCCTGTACATTAGTACCATTACTTTATGGTAGTTCAGTGTTCATGCAGCGGTGGACCTTACAGACCCTGTAGACCACATTGGACCCGACTGTTGCCTCATTTGCCACTTTTACACAGAGATCCCGGAAAAAAGGTGAGATGTTGATCCCACCTTTTTTCCACCATTGACCGATTTCCACAGTCAAAGGAGTAACAGAGGTGAGGCAGGCTGGACTTTTGAACAGTGGACCTGCGTTCAGGAATCAAAGGGGCGGTGACGCAGTGTATAGTGTGAAGTATAACTGGCACGTCGGAAATACCCCGAGCATAGCGGTGTTGCCAACCTCTCCAGAATCAGCCTGTCTTTCACCGTTCTACAAATGTTAGCGTGGATAGAGTCCTCCGCAGATCTCGGCGTCTCCCCGGTCTGACATCTTTCTGGTTGTGATGCATCAACCAGTGCATCCTTGGTTTAAGCTAGCAGACAAGAACAACATCCGGGTATTCCGTGCGTTCTCGGTTTACGCGAACATGCAGTCGGAACAGTACTTTGGCAGCGACTGATGACGTTTCATGAGAACAGAAGAACAGACAAAAAAACGCGTGTTGAGAAACGGCCTCTTTACTACCTCCAGAGGCGTCACGGAGGTGGGACCAAACGATCCACCATTTCGTTTACACAGACGTCGTTCCGGAATAAAGGAGGAACAGAGGTGCTGTGGGGAAGGGGCTACTGTCACCGTTTTGTAATGTATGTGGAAATGACCAAAAATAGTCACTTGCCCGATAAGGGGTTAACCCTACGCCGTCTGCGCTGATGGTGCACTGGGGGAGCAGGCCTTTGGAAGACCTGCAGAATGACAGCTCCGTGGACATAAAACAAGCCCTTCAACCTCCATAAAACTGGTTTGACAACAGCTATAGACTTATATAAAACTCCTCTTTGGTCTCTTTCTGCATGAACACCACTAACAGCGTGTTACAAAGGGGGGTCTGACAGCTCCGAAGACAATCAAGCGGGCGCTGTCAAGGTAAGGGCTTTTTCTGCCCATTATTGTCTTGGTAGACATGTGACAAGCAGACTGACGTAGTGATAGATGAGCCTCTTCATGTTTCACAGGGTGGACATGAAGGGGATTCTGCCAGGTCCTATTCTAATCCGCCCGCATTGATCTGAGCTCCTCTTTATTAATCATGCACTTAACACTGAAGTCTGTTTCGCTTTCATCCTTGTGCAACCTCATGTCCTCACTTTTATCATTACAGCAACTATGGAGCTCTTTGTCTTCACAGAATAAGACATTACTCTCAGTACAATGGGCTCTTTTGATAGTCAACACAAATGTAAAAGCTGTCACATACGAGCGGCTGATGTGCATTCAACAGCACCCGAGAATACATATTCATAGCAGTCCCCGCAAAATAAATAAATAAATAAAAATACTGTATATTACAGAGTAACACGCACTGCAAAAGCTGTCACTGTAAGGAGACTGGGGCTTTCCTCTCAGGACTCTACTGCCCCCTTGTGTCAAAAAAGTGAACACCTTTAATCTAACTGAGCCCCTTCAACTAAACTTCACCCCAAAAATGACACAAATCTGCAGTTAATATCATTCATTACAGTCTGGACCAATACAGGGTTGTAACAGGTTTATACAAGTTCAATTTAAGACTTAGAACAGAATTTAAAGCCCATTTCACAGCCATACTGGCAAAATGTATGACTTCTAGAATTTAGGGAAATGTGTATTTACTCCAACACCTCGAGTCCCATCAAGTCATTTCTCACCAGGCGCTGCAAAGTTAGCAGTAATCAGTTCCTAATTTCGTTATAAATTGTCGGGTTGAAACTGAGTAGATCAGGGGTGTCAAACATGTGGCCCAAGGGCCAAAACTGGCCCGCCTAAGGGTCCAATTTGGCCCGTGTGATGAATTTGTGAAATGCAAAAATTACACTGAAGACATGAACAGTCAACAATGTAATTTTAGTTCAGGGGTTACATACAAACAATTCGATCAGAGGTGGGTCTGAAAAATACTATAACCTAAAAATAATGACAACTGTTTCATTGTGTAAAAAAAAAAAAAGTGCATTTACAAACTTTCCTTTCACAAAAAAATGTGAACATGAACATCTACGAACATGAAAATTTTGAAGAAAAAGTGCAATTAATAATAATCTGCCCACTCCCAAACATTTTGTGTTTGTAGATCCACTGTGATCTGTAAGTTGTAATGTACATGTGTAAGTAATAAACTGACACCGAATATTGTTAAAATTGCAAATGTTTTTCTTTCATTTCCGGTTCATATTATTCACCCTTTTTTTTTAAAAGAATAGATTGCAGAAAAAATTTTCATAATATAATTTTACTTCTTTCAGTCTAAAACAAAGATATACGTTTTGTGTTGACATTATTTGTAGGTTATTATTCTTTTACCACTCCAGCCCAGCTGAGATCACACTGGGCTGTATGTGGCCCCTGAACTAAAATGATTTTGACACCCCTGGAGTCGCTCTACGTTACTTTACAGCTCGTACATTTCCCAGACACGTTTTAACAATACAGCGAACACGTTTATGCAACATAACTTAAGACCTACCATATCAAATTTAACACCCTCTAAAGACTTTAAGGTATTAAATGCAGATTTGTAAACTGAAGAACCCTGTAATATTCCCGATGTGGTCAGAAAAATGTTACCACAGATGAAATGTGTTGATTTTTATTCAAAAGTTACTGTCTCCAGACAAGTACAAATCAGAAAACAGAGTGACTGAAAGAGGATGGGATAATAGACAACAACTTAGAGTGTAGGCAAGAGTGCAGAAAAATAAAACACAGAAATGACCAAAAAAGGAAGGAAAAATTAAAATTTGTATATATACACATGATCTAATAAGAATTTATACCAATGTAGTGGTAAGTAACAAACAATAAACAGTACTTTTTTTCCTTAAAAGAATTTTCTTTTTACTTACATAAAATAATTAGGCAAAACACATATAGGCTGTTCATCTACTTTATCACATTACATCTGACCACCTCATGTTTCATGTTCTAAGAAGCCAATTATCCACCTTTAAACATGACTGATCCTCTGACATGGAAGATTTACTGTGAGAGAAGGTGACCTTCACAAGCATGTTTAAGGCTTAAGCATGGAATGACTACAAAATAAAAACCTCAGTAGACAAAACATTTCATTAAAACTTGTGTGTGACAAATATATGTCAAAATCTAAGCTTTGTCTAGCTGCCACAGCGTCGCTGAATAACTTTCATCTTCAGTATCGTCTGAGTGACTACCTTTCACTTTTAACATTTGAAACCTAAGTAGTTTTGTGACAGGACTTTTTTTTTTTCATGTTGAGAAAACTTTAAAGCTGAATTTTCACAAGTCTTTTTCATTAATTTTATCCAAACTAATTTACATGTAGGAAAAAAGGTAGAAACCCGAAGACATTATCAAGACCAAAAGAAAAAAAAAAAGGAACATTAAAATACAAATTTAAAAATCTTCCTTGATGCATGGCTTTACATGCGTTCATTTTTTTAGTTACTTACACATTTCTCAAACTTTGTGACTGAAGGTTGAAAAGTCGAACATAAGAAAAACCGAAAGCACATATATAAAATCAGCACCGATTCATATATAACTTTTATTTAAAATGTAGAGATACCCATTTCAACAATATGCTGCTGAATTTTAAGAGGAAAAAAGATGATTTGCTTTGACTTGAGCGGTTTTCTTCCAGAGCCCACACAGTGGCACTACTGGGGTTCAACTCTGCTCGTAGATGGGGGTTTGGGTGGGGTGGGGTGGCTGGGGACACACTGCTCTAGCGGATGGTGGTTTAGGAGTGGTCCAATTCTTGGGCTAAGCTCTAGGACTTGCTGCTTCGACAGTGTGGGGCGTTCAAGTGGACTCTGGGATTCACAGCATAAAGGGATCCTGACTGATTCTACATGACATCTCACCATCCGAACCACCAGTGGTTATGAGGACCTCCCATCAGGCCCGAGAGCAGGAGAACCAACTTAAAAAAGGTAGAGGGAGGGGGAGGAGAGAAAAAAAAAAAAAAAAAAAAAAAAAGCACAAAAACATAAAGACCTCCATCCACTTGGCTAACACAGTACAAGCAAGCTACTACAGTCTGTTTATAAATTACTACTTCACACCTGGTAACTTACTACAATTGTAAAAAGGGTTAGACATAAACAAAAAAAAATGTTTCTTAAGTTAAACACACCAATTCATCCCCATTAAAAAAAAAGAAGGAAACAAAAAAAAAAAAAGCTATGGATTTTTCTTCAGACACGTCTCATTTCTAAATAGGTTTGGAAGTGGCCTGTTACACTATTTCTGAACAGGAAGAGCTTACCCAAGATTATAAAAGTAAATATTTGAAACAAAGTCCTCTCTGAGCAAGCAACACTGAGTGTGGGTTGTCATTGGTCCACGTGGAGTACAAGCCAGATTTTTTTTGTTTTGTTTTTACTTTTTTCTTTGTTTTTTTTCTTTCCTTTTTTTAAAACAGAAAACACTTCTGTCATCGCGTCTAAAATTCTCTTTAAATACAAAGCGCCTCTTCTCTTCCAGCGTCAAAATCATCTGGATATTAGCTTAAAACATGGACACTCCAAGGACCTGAGGGGGAAAAAAGAAAACAGGCTTTAATACCTCGGTATAATAATAGAAAAGTTGACAGGTGATGTTGAATAAAACAGAACACTATTAGAATCATCAATATGTCATAATCAGACTAACAACGGACACGTCTGCCAAAATAAAACAGGGTTTGACTCTTTATAAGCTCAGACTAAGACTGAAACACAGCCCACAAGGTTAATATTACTCAAGAAAAAATGTGCATGAGTCAGACGTCACTTTCCTGTAGTTGTCAACATAAAACATACTGTGCTAAGTTAAATTAACCCATGAAGACCCAAACCATCTACTGAACTAAGCTGTTTAATACCTGTTGACCCACTAATCCTGTCAATAATTGGTGTAAAATGCAGTTTGTCGCTATTTCATGGTCATCAGATATGACCCATTTGGACATTCAGAGGCTCCATAGTTACCATGGAAACACCATCATCTTCTACAACATTGATTCACCAGTAAAACCCATGGAGTTGGATCATTGACAGTGGATGACACACTTTGTTTATGTTCAGGTAATGATAGATTTGCTGAAAAAGTTATCTGTTTTGATATAATAACCTTTGGATATACAATTTACAGTGACAAATTATTAAAAAAAACACTGTGGATAATAAAAAAAAAAAGGTCATAAATCACTTGAGGTGAAATAGATGCAAAAATTCATTTGGGAACAGCCACAAAAGTAGCACTGGATCTTTATGGGTTAAAACAAACCATAACTTTCTAAGTTTTCTGCAGTGTCTCAGAACTTCATTTCTCGTCTCATATTTTGTGTTTAGTTGACACCAACAGGGACTTCACCTTTGAACATTTCACTAAGGCTGTTTTCAGAGTGGGTTTCCGAGTCCGTTGGACCACAAAGTCCACTTAATTTTATCAATGTGAATGCAAACGTTCCATGCTCGAGTACCGTACTCGAGTCCAACTGAGAAGGTAGTCCTGGGTAAGGACTGTGTGGATTCCTGTACGCAATCAGTGTGAAAGTAATCCATACCCGAGACTGGAAGGGACCTAATCACCCTACCAGCCTCGGATCCACACGGCATGGGCTCGCTTTATCGACTGAACCGCTCGGTGATACATCAGGGACAACAAGGGTCGTTCCTCTTGTCTTTGTCTCAAACAGGTTAACAGAAAAGTATTGCCTGTCTTGCCATTGTAGACAAATGAACAGAACAGTCGCTCGGTTGATGATGTAAGGGTTTGTCACTTCTGTGTTTGTCGGATAGCGACAGAATTCCTTCCACACCGCCACCTGTTTTGTCCCTGTAACACCCACTGTTCTCAGGCATGGGCTTGTGAACGTAACATCTGCGGGAAAGGTGCGATCGTATCCACGTACAGCACGGATCTGGATACCCAGTCTGAAAATGCCATAAGTTTGAGAACAACTTAAAAGTGTTCCAAGAGGTGAAAACCACCACAAGTCTGGTCGTGTCTGTGCTGCTGAACTATCTGAGCAGCTTGTGGTGAGAGAAAAGTTGAACTGACGTCCCTCGTGTGATTCCTGGGTGTGTAGTCTTACTAATTATATATTTTCACTTTAAGATTCTTCAACACTTCCATGACCTGCTCGATATTCCCTTAAACTAATGACACGTTTTCAGATCCGGTTGTGGATAGTGAAAACAGGATCAAACAATTATGTCTCTGCATACCCTGTCCCTCAAAAGGAACAGGACTTTACATTTCTTTTACTCAACAGACCGTGTTGAATTCACTGCAAAAAACAGTATGTGACTTCCTGTTCTTGTCATTTCATACTATAGTTTCATTTCCATCATTTTCCAGTGTGGGAGTGTCATCTCTATTGAAGATTACTAATAATGTGAAGCAGATTTCTCAGCTGGGTGCACTGGGCTGTGTCAAACACCTCAACAGCTTTGTGTGTTACGTCTTTTCCTTAGTTTATCGAAGGCTGCACAAAAGAACAGAATACACACCGAGTGTTTTGTCTTGTTTTTGTGATAATGACAATTTCAACCTTGTTTCAGCTTGTATAAATTCATAAAGTTCAGGCAAAACATCCAAACATTTTTTTCTGTTTGTGAAGAGTTGTGGATTTCAAAGTCCAATGGTGAGACAAGTGCTTAGATTTCACAACGATGGGACATGTTGAGACAAGAACCAAATGCTACCATTAAATAAAATTTGTTGTGTTTATACAGGCAGAAATACTGGGTCTAGTACTTTTAAAAACTCTTCATTTGATATTGCATCTAATTCAGTGTCCAGACTGAGCAGCTAAAGTAATTTGGTTCACGTCTGTTACCGTTTAACCCATAAAGTCACCATCACCGACCAAAACCATCTACTGATCTAAACTGTCAAATATCTGTTGATCCACTAACTCTATCAATCCATGTAGATAATTGGTGTAAAATGCAGTTTGTCATCTTTTCATGGTCATCAGATATGACCCATTTGAGTGTTCAGAGGCTCCGTAGTTACCGTAGAAACACCATCATCTTCTACAACATTGATTCATCAGTAAAACCCATGGAGTTGGATCAATGACAGTGGATGGAGACACTTGGTCTATGCTCAGTTAATGATAGATTTTGCTGAAAGAGTTGCTTTTTCTTCAATTTTCTCTGTATTTGATATAATAACCCTCAACTTTAATCTGAGCTTTTATGAACATCTACATGATCAGTAAATGAAATATATGAAAACACCTGATTTATACTGATAAAAACTCCATACAGAGGATAATATTCTAACCAATGGCGATAAATCATTTGAGAAAATTTCATTTGGGAACTGACATCAAAGTAGCACTGGGTCTTTATGGGTTAAGTATTACTTTTCCCGCAACTATGCGTATTTTAAAGGTTGTTATTTTCAAACGGTGCTCTGAAAGCTGCTCCAACATCATTACAAAAAAACAGTAGTATCTGTGTGCTCGCTGGTGTGTCTGGTACTTGACAAAACGGCAGTCGGTGAAACATTTGGATTTATTTGGAGTGCGCCAAACTGCCTCGGGGCAGACGGTGCACATCAGGCTGAATAGAATCTTAAAGTAGGCGAGAGAGTGTAAGTGCCCCTCACCGATTCATCCATGATAGAAGCGGGGTCAAAGTAATCCGGCTTCAGCTCAGACCTCTCACGCCGATTCTTAGAAGGAGGCTGGAAGAAAAACAGAGCAGACAGGGTGTTTAGAGCCGATACTCCGGCAACGTTCCTTGTTTGCTGTAGCTGCAACCAGTCACCGCTGCCTCATGACAAATTGGGGTTGACCATATTAATATGACAAATGCAGTAATATTATTGATTTTTCCAATACACTTTTTTTAAAAACAGTGCCATTACACCAGATGTGTGCAGTATTTAACTACTTTAGCTCAGTGGCTGGAAAGAATTTATCAGCCGTGCAATGAATAGCATGAATTTAGGGAAACTAGGACAGTTGTTCAATTTTCTGGCTGAATCAACATGACATTTGGAGCCTTTTCTCATTGAGTGCAGCACTAGCACAAGCATCCAAAATAGACATTTGTGTTGGATGAAATTTAGCTCTGGCTTTACGCTATTCATACATGGTTTTGTGGTGGTCGTGTAGATGGTCCAATAAATTAGTCATGTTGCGTCGTGTTGTACCAACAGTTATGTGGCGCTGCCAGCGGAGGACAGGCTCCATCATGTTCCTAAACGCTAAACTCAAATGGCTTTTACACACTGATCAAAAACACCAGACCTTATGTTGGTACAAACACTGACTGGAATTTTGTGTCCAAATGTTGATAGAATTAAGCATCTAAAAGTGCTGTTTATTTGCCGTGTAAGTTCATTTAAATGTGACCATTTAGGAAGGCGTCCAGGCGACAGAGGCTGAAGGAGGATATGGAAGGTGAAAGGGATGCAAACCACAATTTTATCATGGGTTAACAAAACACAACAAGGTGCCATTAATCACTCTTTTGTAATGTTAATAACAGAAGGGGATGTATCAGCATGTTTTCCACAGAGGGTTGGGAGCTGAAACTTGGCTAAGTCGTCGTAAGTCATTTGCTTGTTGTGACAGTTCAAATTACCTCTGGGCAAAGAGTTTACTTGCTGATAGTGGGTTTTGTGTGTGTTAGAATGGGGAGATTTGCCACTAGTTAATGACTGCAGATGGCATTGTTCTCCTGACTACAATAATTAAAAAAAAAAGAAATGGGTCACCATTAATAATTTGGCTGTCTTTAATATCTGTGGCAGCCTGTCCTTGACTAGTAAACTATATAGGTCATACATTTTATTGTACACCCAAGCCAATATTTGGCAACGTCTACATCAAAGTAATGCAAAATCCATGTGGAGAATATCAAAAATGACCAAACCACTAAATGCATATCGAATGGTTTTAGTTTGCCCCTTGTGGACTACTTTCAGGAGTTTTGTTTTTAAGCTTCTGGGTTTTGTTTGTTTAGTGTCTGCTTTATCTTTTCCATATTTTGTACAAAGATAAGGTTTAATCACCCAAAATTACACATTATATTTTTTGGATATTGTTAGCCTCATAGCATGATTGCCAAAGTCATATTACTGGCCAAATTGTGATGCCTGTGCAACTTTACTCTAACAGTACTGCTTTATTTTACATCATTAGCTCTGACCTGAAAAAATATGACTAAGGCAATTATGTTCTGAGGCTAACAATATGGAAATTATTCTTGATGACCACTAACCCTATTCACATGCCTGCATTTTTCACAAATTTGGAGAAATGCTGTAATAGTCTAAAGTTATGTGAAAATAAAATGTAGTGGAGGAGGACCCCTAAAGTCCAAAGACCACAGAGCAGCTGCAGACACAGTACCTAAGACCCCCAAAGAAAACCCTCCATTTGACTTTTTTTGGAAGTGAAACACGGCATCATCTAGAACCAGAATTCTTAAGTGGAATCTGAATCGACTAAATTCATACATGTTCCTACTCACACAAAATAAGTTTTTGTGTGGTACTTGAGTTGAAAATCTTACATCCAAACGTTAAACATCTACAATGAATGATGAGTAGTTAAAAACTGGTAAACTCTTACGCATTTTATCTGTACAACCCCTAGAGCAGGGGTGTCACATACAGCACAAAATGATCTCCAGTGGGCTGGAGCAGTAAAATAACATAAAAACCTATAAATAATGTTAACTATAAACTTTTCTCTATATTTCTGACTGAAAAAAGTAAATTTATATAATGAAAATTTTTACATCTAGAAACTATCCTTTAAAAAAATGTAAACATGAACAACCTCAAATTTCTTTCAGTTTATCATTTACACGTGAACATTACAACCAAACGGATCACAGAGGATCTACAAATACACAAAACATTTAGTAACAGGCAGAGTATTGTTGAAACTGCACGTCTCTTAAGACATTTCAGGTTGTTCATTCTTGTTCAGGTTATTCACATTTTGTTGAAAGGATAGTTTGAAAATGTAAATATTTTCATGTAATTTTACTTTTTCACACTAAAACAAAGGGAAAACAATTGGAGTTGTCATTATTTAGAAGTTATTATGACAGTATTTTACTGGTCTGATTCACTTTAGATCATAGTGGTCTGTATGTAGTCTCTGAACTTCAACTATTTTGACATCCTTGATAATATCTTCAGTGTCATTTTTCTTGTCAAAAATTAATCTCACAGGCCGGATTGGACCCTTGGGCGGGCCAGTTTTGGCCCACTGGCCGTATGTTTGATACCTGTGCCCTATAGCATTGTATCATGTTCCTTGAGTTTAAAGCTAAATATGTGAACTCCAAAATTAGCTTCATGCATCTCACCAGATCAATATCCATGGTGTCAAAATCCATGCCTTCGTTGAGGTCGTCCATACGACCCTCAGAAGACATCATCACATCCTCCACAATGGGCTCTTCGTCTTCCTCCATAAGCCCAGTGCCTCGACGACTGCAAATACAACAGAAGAGTTTAAGACGTGCACTTGTACTGAGTGCGACAGGTGTGTGTGTGCAGTGCGGGTCTGTGTCGTACATAGCATGCTGCAGATTGGTCCTGAGCTTGGCGTAGTTCATGGCTCTTTCCTGCTGCTGACGGGCCTCCTCCTGCTGCCTCTGGGCCAGCATCCACGTCACCTGGGAACTAAATGCACAAGCGAGGATTAATTAGGGCTGTTTTTATCCACATGTTTGGCGATTTGACTGGAGATAACATGAGGGTGTTGACTACAATTGTATGGATGACGCATTGGCCGGGTGCCTCTGAAAGTCATGTTGGATAAATAAACCAGTCATTTGTTGTCCCAGTAGGGCCGGCATTTGGCAGGCTGTTAAAAAGCAAGTGTTTTTCTACCATTTGCCCTCATAATTAATAGCACACAAATGGGAAATTACATTGAACCCTGTACTAATGTATTTTGGCTCAAATTCCAGTCCTCTGATCTCATTCTCATAGAATAAGATGGGCCTGGATAAGAGCCTAACTATATTATGAAATCATGTAGTAACAAATGAGGGGGGATAACATAATCAAAATGAACACTAAATAAGTTTCCTAAATGCTAGGCAGTCAAAACCAATGGAAGGTAATGGATTTAATGATGGAAACAATATGCAACACATTGTTATACAGAGGTATAGTGATATGCTTATTGAGCAGAAAGATCGACCACATTCAACCTTAAGTGTTTTAATAGATAAAATTAAATGCAAGAGTGCACGTTTAAATGCCATTTACTGAACTGAAGTTTGAAAATATTAACATGTTTACCTTCTCTGAAGGTGTCTGACAAAATTCTTATGACATGAACTAAAATGCTTTTTTGTGACTTTTGCGTGTCGACTGCTTTCATCATCACTAAAACTATGGCGTGCATTGCGTACTTGTAGTCCATGGATGTCTGGTGGTGCTGGGGCGTCTGCTGATGGTGCTGTGGGTGTTGGTGGGGCTGCTGCTGGTCGTGAGGGATGGGGTAGACTCCCATGAAGCTGTCTTCGCGGGCCCGCTTAGGGTCTCGCATGGCAGTGGAGGTGAGGTGAGGGGACGGCATCATGACTGGGGTCTGCATGCTCTGTTGCCACATCTCACTGCTGCTGCTCTCCTCTGGAGCAACAGGATCAAGGTGTTAGAGACTCAAAATACATGGAAATAACCAAATTCATTCCCCTTTCAAGTCACCATTTACATTCAAGGTTCAACATGTCCATCTATGCGTGTGTATACATTAAAAGTAGTTAAGTAGGGATTAGTCCAGAAACTAGTGACAACATTTCCTCACAAATTCCACCTAAAATGTAGAGTATTCATTTTCAGAAAATGACAGCACTAAGGCAAGCAGCATCTTTGTGTCTTCCTCTTTATTACATTCCAGAGGTTAACAATGGAGCTCACGTCTGGAGAATTTTTTAAGGGCTGTTTATTTCAGGGTGCTTGCTCTTTAACCACATAAAAATTCCAGACTTTTTCAAAACAGCTATTTTTTTTCCTCCAAGACCTTGAATTTATGTGCTTCTATACTTGCGTGTCTACTTTTTTGGTTGAAATTGGACCACTTGTGTGTAGTAGAAAAGTTAATTTCAATAAATATATGAATGAATAATTTGTAGTAAATTATATTTTACTGACAGAAACATTTTCAAAACACATGAAAATTATAAAAGTGCATGGATATCACACGAACAAGTTTCGCTAGAATCATTCCAGTACCGTCCGGTTAGTGAAATCATGTCTAGTTTTTTTTTTTATTTGCTTTCCTCGTGTATTTCTTACACAATATTATGTGGTTTTGAGCAAACTCTAAAATTCAACTACAGCTACGTTCAGACAGCAGGTCTTAATGCACAATTTGGATTTTTTGGTGAAATCTGATTTTTGTGCTATTATACATTAAAAGCGACTTCTATCAGTTCTCAGTATGAACTGAATGCGACCCTGAAGTGACCCACATGCACAAAAGAGGTCCTGACGTAATACGTGACCACACAGGCATGCACTGTGTTTACAGAAGTAAATATGTTTTTTCCACCACTCCTCCTCCTGGGATGCAGAATTGTGACGTTTGTCGCATTTCAATGACATAAAGGTCGGATAAATGCAACCTGGCCTTTCAGACTGAAGTCGCATTGCAAAATATCAGATGGATATTAGATTTAGGACCACATATGAAAGTGGCCTGAGTCAGATTTGGAAAAAAATCGATTTGTGCTGTGCAAACTGTCCTTAATGGGTCGGATACAGGTCACACATGGGCAAAAAAACCCAAAACAAAACAAAAAAAACAGGTTTGGGCCACATTTGCCTGCAGTCTAAATGTGGCCTATGAGAGAAACTTTTTTCAATACTTTTTAAGACATGTGCAAGCACCCTGTATATGTACTTTGTGTATTCATATGGCTTTCCTATCATGCTTTATTGGGCTCGTGCATTAATCACCTTTAGTCTGTACATTTTTTACATTTTTAATCACGGTATAGTTGTGACAAGGTATTGTAATCATTCTGGAGTTTTCCTACAGTTGTGTCATGTAAAGCATCTAGGCTACAGAGACAAAAACAAAACTGAGAAACATGGAGAATTCTTAACCACTCTGTTGTGAAAAAAGGATGTTATTTGCAAAACTGAAATAGGGTGTTGACTTCAATGAGGTGATTTTGATCTTTGGGTTATTTTCTAAATATTTTAAACAGAAATAGCCAAACTTATGCAAACATGTATAGTTTTTAGTCAAACATTAAAATAAAAATTCATCAGATCACTTAAGTCATCCACAAACTTAGAGAAAACCTGCTGTCATAAATAAGCCGCAGTTTCCTCACTTGGTCTAAGACAGGGTGTTGAAGATTTGTCCTACGGGTCAAAACCAACCCACCAATTTTGCCCAAGGGATGACTTTGCCAAGTGCAAAAATAAATCAATCAATCAATCAATGATGTCAAACTTGTTTTAGTTTAGGTTCCACATACAGACCAATTTGACCTCAAGTAAAATAGCATAATGATCTATAAATAATGACAATTATAAATTTTCTTGGTTTGATGTAAAAAAAAAAAAAAAAAAAATTACACTATGAGAATATTTACATTTACTATCCTTTAACAATAAAATGTGAATAACCTGAACAAAAAGAAAACTAAGTGCAATTTTAACAATATTTTGCCTGTTGCTAAATGTTTTGTGTATTTGTAGATACACTGTGATCTGAAAATTGTGTTAATAAGCTGAGACATAATATTATAGAAATGGTTCTTTTGTGTAACACTGTGTACTGTGCATGTACAAATGATAAGTTGAGGCATAATACTGTTAAAATTGCACTTTTAAAATTGCATTTTTCTTACAAATGTTCTGTTTTTTTCAGGTTATTCACACCTTTTTTGTGAACAGATAGTTTGTATATGTAAACATTTTCATAATTTAATGTTTTGTTTTTGTACTAAAATAGAAAAAGCAGTTATGCTTTTATTTAACTGGTCCGGCCCACTTGAGCTCAAGTTGGGGTGAATGTGGAACCGGAAAGAAAATGAGTTTGACATCCCTGATCTAAGACAAACTTTTCTAGGAAGACAATAAATGTTATCACATCCTATCCAGCACTATTCATACTGAGTCTGAGATTATTAGTAGTGACAAAAGAGTAAATCGGGCACTATGCCATTAAAATGGTGGTGCTGAACAGTGACCTACTAATGCACACTGAGGCAGGGTTTAATCTTCTGCGTGTAGGTTATGACAGGTTGTCTTGACTATATGGAATACCACGTGTGCAGATACTATGGTTTTAAGTGACCCTGTGTGATTAGAAGGTACAGTTTGACTCTTTTAGCTCTCTTCCACCATCTGCTGTTTAATCTCCTCACCCATCAGCTCAGATGGTTGAGCCAGGCTGTTATGGCTGCATTTGGGTTAATCTGAGCTCCAACTCTGCATTTGTAACATCAAAGCCAGGCTGATTTATTATGAATGTATGTATGCATGCAATTCTCTTGTGGACCTATTCTCGGCTTCTTCGTGCTGACAGGGGAATGAGAAATTTGAAGTGATTACGACACAGACATATTAATGTGCGGTAAGAAAGTTAGTTTTAAACTACTGACGCTGCCTGTACAACAGTTGATGATGATTACTGATGATTTTAGTACTCCCAGAATGTGTGATACCTTCTGGCAGCTTTCTCTTTACTGCTGAAGTTCCAGCTGCAGCAGCAGGAGGCTTGGTCTTCTTGGATCGGACAGAAGAACCTCTGCTGGAGTAACCACTCATCACTGACATGGTGTCGTCATCGCCGCCAGCCTGCAGAGAGTTCCTGTAGGAGATGAGTGGGAGCCAGCAATCCTCTCGCTGCAGCGCCATCTGGAACGTCATGAAGCGCTCCAGGTACATGTGGCTGGGGAGAAGTGCAAGGTCGCGCAGATGAGATGAGCAAACTCACGCATAGGCAGGACAAACTTTACACACATAACCAGGTGCACATTCCAAGTGACGGGTAAAAAAGACGCCACAAAAATCAACCACTCATGCATGAGGAACACCAGTTGCACCAGTTGTCACAAACACCTGTTGCGCTGAGACATTGAAAACTCCCAACAGTCAGCTGAGCAGAAAAAAAAAAACTTACACAGTCCTCTTGTCTTGTCTCATAAGTTTGGAGGAGAACTCGCTAAGGATGTCCAAGAAAGCCAAGTTGAGAGGGGGGCCTCCTTCTCCCTGGGGACTGGGATCCTTAAATGCAAACTCGATGCCATCTCTTTAAGATGCACAGAGACAGAAAAGAAAAATAAAATGATGTGAGAAAAGAAAGAGAAGGAACATTTTCATGTACAAGCAACAAAAAAAAGTTTGACTCAAACTATGCAGCAGAAACATCTAGAAGAGTAAAACAGCAAAAACTGTTGTTCAGTTACATGACTTTGATAAACTAATTTACATAGCTGGAGTTGTGGTATTTGCCTTATACCTGCTATGCCCAACTGATGACAATACCCTGCAGCAAGGGCTGAGGGAAACAATACCATAAAATGTGTTTTCCTGGTGCCTGTAGGCATCATCAATCTCTACCTCTGTCAAAGTCCCAACATGTTATTCATGATTGTGTTCATTACGCAAGACTACAATAGTCATGTCACATTATATCTTGGTGTAATTCTAACCCTTTAAAAAAATCTAAACTATGTGCATGTTAAAAAACAGAACGTTTAACCAGTGTTTCATTGGTTCAGTGCCAACTGCACAGCCAGTATATCCCGTTCCACAGTTATGCCCATATGTTGCACAACTGTAGGGATAGTCAGGCTCAAGTTCCCTGTGCATGTACATACATGAGCTGTTGAAGATAACAAATGTACTTTCACCACAAGAAAAAACTAAATAAATGATGTAGAAGTTGGAATATGTACTGAAATACTAGCTGGCTACATCAATCTGCATGCATGTAGTATTGTTCCAAATATGATGTTCTTCTGAACCACCTACTTTTTTTTTTTTTTACAGAATTTTGTGACAAACACATAACACTTTTCAGCACAAATATATGCTGTGTTGTAAGTTCTTGAATCCACAATTGTTGTAAGAGCACTATGCTGTGCACATTTGCTATTCAAAACTAGTTAACACACAACCACCACTTGCTTAGCACTATTGTTCCTTGGTGTAATTGAATGACACGTTTGTTTTTTTTTTTTTTTTTTAGATATAAAGGTAAGAAGCTGAAGTACACATTGGCTGAATGTACTGAAACAATTCTGAACATCTTTTAATGAATATACATTCCCTTGCTTCACCCAACTACTTCATTTTTCACTTTCAGTTTTTATATGGTTTATGAAATATTTTACCATTATTCTGAAATTCCACATCAACATAAAGTGGGTGGGCTAAGTGAAGTAACAGACAGAACATTTATATTAAAATAAAATTTCTGCAAACTGTGAAGACCTACATTTGAATGCATTTAGACAAGGTATGTAAATTTCCAACCTCAACTGTACTTTTCCTGCATTACTGTCTGTGCATGGGAAAGAGTGTAACTAAGAGCATGGGAAATGGGGAAAACTAACTGAAACATTTTACTACCTAAGCCTCTCCAAAGCCAGAGGAAAAAATAACATGGCAAGAGGAAACACAGTACTGAAGGAGTCATTTGTCTAACATGACAGTTCCAGAATTCAAGGCCAAACATGTAAAAAGCGCAGTCGAATGCAAAAAAGGCCAGAATGAAGACTTACTTGTGCAGCATAGCAATGGCATCTCTAGTTTTGACTTGGTCGAGACCGAAGGTTAAGGAGAAACGGCGAGCCAACTCTTTGATTCCGCAGAATGCAGATGAGGAGCGGTCAAACCCATGACCCAGCTCAGACAGCATCTCGTTGAACAGCTAGTAGGTGCAGAGATATGCAACATTACATTAACAATTAAAAACAGGACAAATACACAAATCAAAAGTAGGAATTAATGGATGCATTAATGAATAAACACGAAGGGTTCACACTGACCTGCTGCAGACTGAGGATGAGCGTCTTGGCACATTGAATCTTGTCGATTTGCCGAGTTTTACTCATTGTCTCCTTGATGATATCACCATAGTCATTGTAATACTGAAAGAAAAGACAAAGCACAAGAATTATGACTGTGTGCATGAATTAAATCAATCCACGTAGCTAATGTGGCTCCGATAACATCCATTCAAAACTAACTGTTGTTTATGTACACCGGCAATTATCAACAGCAGAGCCTGTTTTTAAATTGTTTGCTGACCTCGCCCAGATACACCTAAACTACATTGCACTTCAAATGTTTGTTATTTTGTTTCATAACTAAATTATTGCCCTTTTTTTGGTGTGTGCTGCTTGACCTCTTGGCCAGGTCGCCCTTGTAAAAGAGATCTCAATTTCAATGGGATTTTATCTGGTTAAATAAAATAAATAAAAAACTGAAACATCAAATAAAAACTAGCAAAAACTGTGGCATGTACAAAAAAGTGAATCTTACCCTCATGTACTGTTTGAAGATGTCAGCTCCTGTCTTCATTTCTACTACACAGTAAATGATAAGTTTACAGTAGGCAGCCAGGAGGTTTCTTCTCTTGTGCAGAGCTTCAATTTTCACTGCTTCATCGTCCTGCTGACCGTCTGAGTGTACATAAACAGAACTGCAGATGTTAGCGGGAGCATTTTGCAACAGTTGAAAAAGTGTTCTTACTTGTTCCTCCAGAAAGTAAACAAAGTCCCAGAGCACTACATTTACATCTGTACCTGTGCTATTTGTGTCATCGTCCTGGTCTATGAAGACGTGGTTCAGGATGAAGGAGAGCAGTTCCGACTGCAGCGAGTCCTCTGGGGAATAGACCAGAGGCTCCAGGTGTTCTCTGCCTCCGGACACCATCTGGTGGCTGAAGATGAGCAAGAGATCACACAGGATGGTGAATGCCTGCAGAGGAAAGAAGGGGGACAAAAGGTTAAAGGTCAGTGGATGTAACAAAATAACTTTTTAAGCATCGTTATACAAAAAAGAAACAAGAAATGTATGGAAATATATGAAGCACAGGAGGCTTCAGCACCCACTCAAAAAGTTATACTTTATGGCAAATGAACAAGGAAAACAAAGGTTTGCTTTTAATGTATTACTTACTTTCAGTTCATTCCAACACCAAGTGGCCAAAAAAAAAAAAATCTACTCCAGTGGCCAAACCACATGCAAAAATCACCTTGTCTGAAGTCTAATGCTCTTCATTTTACATCCCATTTCTGTTTGATTTGCAGTTTAGAGCCACATGTGTAAATCTGCAGACTGTACATCTGCCTCACCTGTTCTTTGACAGCTGTGTTGACATTGGTGAGGTAGCGCTGACACATCATACAGAATGCCCTCATCTGCTTCCTCAGGGTCACCATGTCATCCTGATGCACAAAGATAGCGAACAATATTAGAATCGTACATCTGCTGTACATTGATGGGATACTTTTCAAAGCAGCACTGACTAACGACATCGAGTCAACTTCACCTTTCTGGAGCTGCCTTCGGATAACTTCGCCAGGTGCCACAAGATCACGTAGTGAGTGCACTGCAGTGAATGGATGACTATCTGCTCACACAAAAAAGGCCCAAAAAAAAAAATCAGATTTGTTAGCATTTACAAAAATAGCTATTTTTGGCATGTTTAAAAATTAATAACATTGAAGTTTAATAACCTGCTCAGGCATGTCTCCATTTTCGATGCCTGTGTTTAGGAGCTTGAAGTTGCTGGTGAAGAGGTCCCACCCAGACAGGTCATGTGCACTGTAACATATCATCTCAGAGTTAGAATGATACGTCACACAGAACATTACACACATGTGAAAGAATAAATTTCATACTTGTGAAATGCTGTGATCCTCTTTAGAGTTGACAAAACCTGATAAGCGTCATCTTCATCTGCATCTTCCCCCTGGAGACATTGTGCAAGACAGTTAAGTTTTATGGATCCACGTTTGCTTGTCAGATACAGAATGGATTGGATGGATCTATACCTGATACAAATGCAACTTCTCATATTCCTAAAAGACACCTGCATAAAAACTGAAAAACCTTTGGCCTTTATGCCCCAAGTGTTATCAGTTTCTGTTTTACATCTGCAGTGTGTAATTCAAGTATGTGCTTGCCTTCAATGTACAGTGCTAGTTTTGAAAAACTCATTGTTACAAGCGTCGGACAGGATACAAAATCCCTGCAGGGAAAGAAAATACTCATCTTTTATAGTGTGTGAAACTAGTATGCACAAATTGTTTTACTAATTCTTAAGCTACACAAAATTCCAATCACGTCTAAATACATTCAATCAATACGCTTAAAGTTTTATAAAGATTTTGTGTGAGATGTGTTATGCTGGTTACACACAACTGAAAACAATATGCTGCTTTGCTGGTGTATGGATACCTAACAAATGATGTTTAGACGTGCTCAGCTAGAAGAAAAAACTGCGCTGAACATAGCACAAGAATCTGTTTTTACCTATTGTAATTTAATGAGGCCATAACTGAAAGGCTGTTTTCTGCCAAAAAACCTTGTAAACAGCCCTGTAAGGCGCTTTTTATTCAGAAAAATATGGCAAAATACAAACAACTACACAACAGAGCTGGATATCGATACATGACTTCAGATTAATTTTCAATTCTGGCTGAGCAACTGCCAACAAGATTTTTTCAAATTCAATTTAAGTCTTAAGGTTGGAACCACATTGTTACACATAACCCTGTTGTAAAAGTAAAAGCACATGAAGAACATAATATTGTTCTATTTAAGTAGCCAAGATCTACTGAGGAATGGGACACAGCCCTGCCCATCTTGATTACTGCAGTAGGATCATTACACAAAAATCAATGTAAGGGAAGTTGCAATGTAATGGAAACTATCATTATACTGACATTTTAAAAGTGGTATCACAGAAAAAAGGTTAGAGGCTGCAGACACAGCCAAATACAGTGTCAGCTGTTACACCTTTGTTCAGTTCTCTCCTCTTTTCTGTGCTTCCATAGACTGTGTTTTAATGTAGAGGAATGCACTACACTCCCGGTTGTCCATTGGGCAACTTTAAGAGTAAGTTAAAATAAACATTAACTGAATTACAACTTAATGTTAACCCATCCTTATCTCCAAGATTCTGCTCTATTAGTTACCACAAGATCAGCTGATAACAACATAAATAAATAAATGCTACTGACAATAACTGCTGAGTGTTCAGCAATAATGACAAAGACAAAAGTTAGAGGTGACACAGTCCTCCGTTAACTAATCTGTTATACTGCCACAACAAGCATGTGGCTTTGAACATAAGCTCCCTGGGAAAGGTTTGTTTTGTAAACAGCTGACAAAATTGCTATAAGTTAATAACCACCGTTTTCATTTCAAACTGTTTCTATAGTCACAAGTCAATGGCTCCAAAAAAGTCAAACTAGAGAACATTATTGAAATTACCCTATTCAAAGCAGGTCTGCACAATATTGGAAAAAACTGACAGTGATTTTTTTAACCCTCCAATATTTATTGCAATATCAAAAAAAAAATACTCAGGAGTATATAATAGCTGTGTGGTACCGACGTAAATGGTCAAACTAATTAGTTGTTTCCTCTCATTGTGTCGACAGGTGGAAGGTACTGTCAACACAGAACACGGGTTTAATATCATCCTTCTTGTAGTTAAAATAATTCCAGATAACTGACGTTGCTTTTCTTTTTGGCACCAAGTTTTCCTTTAGAGGGATTTTCTCTGGTTCATTGCTCATTTTTCATTATTGTTACCAGTGACTCACTCCAAATTGATTAAGAACGATTGTGATTGGTGGATCACTGCGTGCAGTGTGTGTCAGGTACCCTTGAAATTAGATGAGAACACCTTGAGTTCATTTGCCTCCCACATTGCAGAACCTGTGCTGTGACTATTGTGCACACGCACATCACAATGCGATACTCAAATGATATATTGTGCAGCTCTGATTCAACGTGAACTTTGATTAAAAACTGATGGCTGTGACCAAAAGCCTGTTTTCTTGGCAAACAAATGTTACATTTTACAGTAACAAATGAACTGTTTATGCAACAGTAAAGAACACCAGCAAAAATGTCACGTTTTCAAAGTAGCTCATTCAGAAGCTATGAAGTGTGTGCATCCTGTGACCAGGGTGCTTCTTCATCCAAATAAAAAAATTCTGACTTTTTCAAAACTGCTATTGTTTTCCCCAAGACCTTGATTTTATGTACTTTCATACTTGCATGTCAACTTTTTTTTGGTTGAGATTGTATGTGTTGTGTGTAGTAGAAAAGTTAATTTTAATAAATGTATGAATGAATACATAATTCACAGTAAAATATGTTTTACTAAAAAAAACCTTTTCAAAACATATGAAAATCACAAAAGTGGATATCACACAAACAAGTTCCACTAGACTCATTCCAGTACCAATGGGTTAGTGAAATCATAAAGATTTTTTATACCCCTTCCTCGTGTCATTTTTTATTACAAGATTATGTGCCTTTGTGCCACACTCCAAAATTCGACAGAGAAATTTTTTTCCATCCTTTATTAAGACTTTCACACAAAATTCCAGATTTTTCAAGATCTGGAAAACAGTGTTTCAAAATTCCATACTTTTTAAGACTTTCAAGACCTGCGTAAGCACCCTGTGCTACCCTTACCTCTTGCAGAAAATCCTCCAGTAGCCTGTTGAACTTGTCTACCAGCTCATCCAACAGCTGAGAGCGGGCAATGTCCACCCTGTTAAAAATTGTGAACTCCTCATTGCAGAGGGCATGGTAAGTCTTGGAGCAGGCTTCCAAAACTTCAGTGTCTGTATGCTTCTCCACTATCTCCCTGATCTGACGCAGCAGGGACTCGAGGTGCTGTGAGGAAATAGATGAGGAAAAAAATACCATCAAATGGTGAAAGAATCAACAACCACCTTTCACTAATCAACAACATTAAATAAATAGAATTAACTCTTAAGACCAAAAAAAGCTGCTTCTCTAAGAGGCAGTCTAACCTTTTCCAGGCGTCCTGTGGTATAAATTTCCAGGTCAAAGAATTGCGGCAACTGCAATAAGTTGGTCACCTTCTCTGCATCAACAGCATACTGCAAAAGAGCAGTTCAAATCAACATTATTTACATTGATAAATACACCACTTAAGCCACCAGCTCTCATTCTGTTGAGCAGTGAAGAACACATCATGATATAACCTACCTTGGCCAGTAGAGGGGGCAAAGCCACAGCAAACAACTCTGTCATTCTGGTTCTGTCATCCAGCTGTGTCTTTTTCTCTTTCGCTGTCATTACCTGATCATAAATGCAAAAGAGTTTCTTTTAAACTTCTCACTTACAAATGCAAAAGACCTCATAATTTTTTTTTTTAAACTTTCTGTAAAGTTTACTCTTGTCTACAGCCACAGTTAAACCTCAGATACATTTTTTCATCTCAGTAGATATGACGATAATACCTGAAGGTTAAATGTAAACTTTTGAAAGTATCCTTTAGCAATTCTTGTTGAACTACTGAGGATAGTCGGTCATTTTACCCTCTTCCCAGTGCCTCTTCCAACAGGTGGGTGGCATTCTGCAGCCTGCCGTACAGTGCACAGCATAATTTCAATCAATGCTGTCTCTTGTCTGTCTGTAAGAGCTGGTGGAAAAAGAAATACAAAAAAAAACAACAATTCCTTATATATTCATATCAGTTTTGAGCTCCAGACCCCATTAGTAACAGGTACACTTGCAAACAAAGATTGTCATACCTTCCTCTCCTGGCAATGGATCATCTAGCAGTAAGCTAATCATACACTCCCAATCCTTCAGTAGCTCTGCACCGCATTCCCACAGGGAGTCCACAAGGTAAGCTGCATGCTCGTGGAGCTAATGACAAAGCACAAGCAAAGCACAGATGATGCAGCTGCCTACATACTGCTAATGAAAACAAAATGATGGGCTGCGTGTGCAAAATACGGTTACCTACCTCACTCTCCAGGAAGAAAAAGACAGTCGTCTTAATGAGGTTGGCGTTAGGGCTTTGTCTACCTCTTCTTTTAGGGGCACCTTCCTCCTCTGGTTCTCGCTGGCTGAACAGCCTGTGAGCATCAAACACAAAAACAACACAATCACACAGTTGTATTTCTTATAAGTCAAAAGCCAGAAACACTGACAAAAAAAATTATCTTCCAAACAAAAACCTGTCCCTCGATTCCAAATAGAACTACTACATAAATGTTTGTTGCTAAAAAGATCTCATTAAACTGTAGTAAATATCTTATTTTTCCCCCTCCTCCCTCCAAACCCACTTCTGAATTTTCTGAACATTCATCCCTCTTTTTGGTTTTTAACAAAGACTTGACTTTTATTCAGAGATAGGTTTGATTTGTGTCTAACATACTTCTTGAAGAGGAATTCTCCAGCTGCAACAGCGACAGGCCTGTGTGCTGAATACACCAGGTGATAAACACTCTCACAGTCCTCAGGGGTCAACACTTCATCTGTGCTACTGCAGAGAAAAACCAAGAAGTGTCAGTCACTTTCAGCTCTTGACACAATGTATGAAAAGTGTACAAAAGGGTTTCCCCTTCACATACAAACTATATCTAAGGATATGTGACTGGTAGTCTGACATCAGAGGCACTAAAAAGATACCATCATGATCACAGCTACTTACTTCAACACAAGAGTGAGCAGTTTGATTGCTTGTACTGCAACGTCATACTCTTTGTCAAGAGTCATGGAGACAATTCGGTCCTAAGCAAAGAGAAAAATGGCAATTTCAGTGAGTTACTGGACATTATGTTATTCTATTAGAAGTTCAGATTCTGCCCATTCATTCAAAACACTGTGTACACAGACATATGTGAAACAGTGAAATTGGAGCTGTAGTGTTTCAAGTGTCCAGGAGGTGGTGCTAACCTTGAAGCGACTGGTGAAGAGCTCCAGTCTTGCATTGAGCTCTCTGTTGTAGTACAAACCCTGCAGAGCTGTCAGACACTTCAGACGTACCTCACCTTGCTGGAATAGAGAATTCAAAATGAGATATTTATCCAGTCTGCAGCTGCACTCATCAGAAGTAGATGTAACATCATGTAATAACAGAATAAAGATGTATGTTGTGTTATTTACACTGATGGACAAAACTTTTAACTCTATATGCCCCAGCTGTCCAAAAGTCTAATGAGTGAAACAAACCACAGAAAAAGGCCTTGCATTCTACAGCATAACAAACCTCACCAAAACCCACCTTATCATGCATTGTCCATCCCACATACTTCAGATAGCTGTCATTGAGGAAGGCATCACTATAAAGTTTCATCCATACTCCAATCTCTTCAATACAGATTGCCCTGATTTCTGCTATTGAATCACTGTAAAAACATAAACACCACATAAAAACAAACAGGAGTTAAAAATGTTTTTATACTATGTTTCAGTTAAGAGTAAAATGCAAAAAATTATATGGAAACATACCGATATCGGTGAACAAATACTCCTTTGAATATTGCATTCATCATGTTTTCGATCTCATCCTGATTTTCTTGGAGCTGAAATGAACAGCAGAACCAATTTAAGCAGACGCACCTTTGTCTGGTCAATTTTAAAGCTTAACTTAGAGATGACTGGAAGGCATTGTTAACATAACGAGACATGTGTGACAGCCAACTATGCCACCACGCCATGGTGTGGCTGCACACTGAACTAGCAGATGGATGCCCAGTGGGACCAAGCATTATATAACCCAATAAACTGACAATTATAGCTGAATAATGCTCAGCACAGTCACTGCAAGACCACTACCTACAGAAGGGCTGCATTTCTAAAAATGGAAAACATAGTATGTCCAAGTTACAATAATTCAGTTTATTACTTTTGTAGTATCCTATTTGGTTATTATGAATGGGAGGGGTGCAAGAAAAATAGCATGAAGGAAAATGTTAAAAAACGAGTGTTAGTTGATCATCCTTATGGAGGTTTGGCACAAGTACTTCTCAATTAAATACTGTCATTAAAGCTGAGTGATGTTGTGATTAAACTGTTACTTATGGTTACTTATGTGCTGAGGGTTTCCTGAGGGACTTTTATATTGTGTCATGAGGCTAAGTACCAGATAAGAAACTCACAAAGGAGAGGATGGGAGTTGAAAGGAATGAACTGACAAGTCATTAGACAAACAGCTATTCCAGCGTTCAGCTGGTGCTCAACAGAAATGTGGCAATTCTCCACCTCTATTCTCCAGTAAATCACCAAGAATATGAAACTGTTCTACTAGAGAATGTTGTGATTTCAAATGTCCACTTTTAGAAATAATTGTTCACTGCCATATGTTATCATTTGAAACATAAAATTCAACTATCATAATCAACTACTTTAAACTGTGACATGCTACACTGAGTAAGTAGCCAAAGAAACTTGCAAAACTTTTCTGAAACAAAAGCTAAGCAGAATAAATACAGCAAAAAGATCACTATATTCAAACCACAATGAGAGAACGCACCATAGAGACTCTAGTTAATTTATTCACATGTAGGGAAACTAGTTTTCTACTTTGGAGAATACTACTTAGTGAGCAAACTTAACAAGTTCACATTGCACTTCCAACAACCTGCAGATGGCACATGTTCACATCCTACTCTGAGCTATGCATCCCCAGAATATCAAACACCCAAGTAGGTGGGTGTGACTGTGTGCCTAGGAAGGTAATTACAGTTTGTCCGTCCTACCTCTTTGCGTTTTTGCAGGAGCAGCTCCAGCCTGTCATTGGCCCGTTTGGCCACCATTTTATTTCTCTCAGCCTCATACTGGCGCTGGGTGTTGTCCATGTTGATGCTCAGGTTTAGAGCTACATTCACCAGGGCTGTCATCAGCTTCATGGCTGTCAAAAACACAGACAACATCAATGAATTGATGCATCCAGCCAAGAGTAATTATTATTTAAAACATGCTTTAAATTTTAAATTTGTAACTTAAAATGACTTAAGTTCTGTTTGTTTATAGGGCACTGAAAACTAGCACCAGGATGACATGTAAGATGAATCTAAGCTTTGTTGCTTAGACAATACCTGAACACTGATGTATATACATAGGCCTAAACAAAGGAACATGCTATTGTTAAAGATTAATAACAATAAAGGAATCTTTGATCAGGCAAAAATAAATGAAAATGCTCATGTGGGTGTCAAAGACAATTACTGACTTTATTGGTAGCTATATCATTTGCTTATAGCACAACAAAACAGTCTTTTTGAACAGCCTCCATTTGTGTTAAAAAATGACACAAATGAAAGAGTAAACTTCAGACTTCTTCCAGTTGTTCAGTTGCAAATGTAGTAAAAATCCCTAACACGCATCCATCTGGTTTTCATAACTAAATCTATATCCATTAGGAAAACACTGCAATTCATCTCACCTGCCAGTGTTGAGGTGTGTCTGAAGGCTCGGACTTGGGAATCTGATAGTCCGGTGAGAAGGGAGATGACGGTGTCCATCATGTACTCATCATAGATGATACTGTATTGACATTGGCGCACAAGCACCGAAATGAATTCACAAAAGCTTGTTTTGAACTTTTTCCACTGAGGCCCTGCTATAGTTAAAGGATAGTCACCACTGTCCTGGAGGGAAAAAAACAAGAGAAATATTAAGTGCAAAAATGAAATACATTGACAACAATTGGAAAGTTTATGGTGAATATGGTTACAATTACAGTGTACAAAATGGACTTACCTCATCAAATTCCTCTGTCATTCGCCGGATGATCTCAGAGTTCTGCATGTTGCGGAACATTTCTCCGCTGACCACACCTGATAAACACAAAATGATAGAACACAAAGATTTAGCACATTGTCAGATGACTAACAGAAAGAATAAAGCACTACAGTGAGTCACACCAAGGATGAAACACTTTCTTAATCTCATAAAGAACAGACACCGCCATACCTTTACATCCCGAGCACTGGATGAAGAAATTTATGAGGTCTAGTAGTGCGACATCTCTGTCATGTTTGTAAGACTCAATCCAGTCATCTACAACAGACTACAAGACAAAATTGCACCTCTTACTTTGATTTCTTTTTTTTAAATGAAAAAAACAAACAAACAAACAAAAAAGTTTTGATAGTGTGACAAACATGTTGCTGTCCATACCTGCATTGCACTCCTGCCCAGCTTCACCACCTCAAACAGCATCATGTTTTCCATGCCATTCTCCTGGTGGTGGCCGTTTATTCGGCCTGCTCCCTTTCCTCCTTTGCCTTTTTCCCCTGCTGTTTTCTTCCCCTTCTTACCACCCTAGGAAAAACAGAAGCCCATTAAGAGAACTACAGTAAAAACAAGGCAGACTAAAGTAAGACAAACATGTTTTTATACACATCACAAAAATCTATTACTCCAGTGTTGTCATCCAACAAGACAACCTGACTCAGACTGAGGACAAATGTGATGTCGTCAATACCTTTCCTTTAGCTGAGATTGCACTCCTTCCATCAGGATCCTCAGAGAAATCTGTGTCTGAGGAGAATCGGGTATCTGTATCCCTGGTAGAGAGAAAGACATATCAGAGATGAAAACTCACACCAACCTAAACCTTGAAAACAAATATGTAGCAGGAGACAGCACTTACTGAGCATAAGGGAACTCTGATGGTATTTCTGGTGCTGCTATCATTTCTGTAACATCTTCTGGACAACTTCAACTTATGATTGGCTTCAGATCCTCAGTAAATACACGTTAGGTGAGGTTGCATGTGACCTACACTGGGAAACAGGGGAAGATCATAGCTCAAAACATGCATATTATGCGTTCAAACACAACAGAAATCCCGAGTCCAAAAACAGCAAAAATGTATATATTCACAGAAAACACAATCTCTATGTGAGTATGTGTTTCTTTGATGCCGTTCAGTGAGAGAGAAAAAAAAAACAGTTTCACATGGTAACAGGGGGCGGACACAAATGCTCCTGTCACGCTCAGCCTTCTAGCCATTGGCTCCCTCTCTTTCTCAGTTTCCTTTGGTTTACAGTCAACGTCACACAAGGCAGACTCAGTGTCTTCCTCAATGTCCATATATGGCACTGTCATATCCGCCCCGATCACATCTCAGCCAATGAAAGGACGGTATCAACATCAACAAGATACCGCAGGCCACAGAGAAACTATTGCATGGTTTTGATGTGTATATTAGTGGCACAGATATCAAAAGAGAAAGCACAAGTAAGTTTAGAAATGTAGTTTGTTATTTGTGCATGTAAAGGTCATCCAAATCGTTGAAAGTGAAAATTAATATTCCATTGACAAATGTTTTGTCTGCAAAAAGCAGAATACAAACTCCACCCATCATGTGTGCTCTACGTGTGTCTTTCAGTCCTACTACGCTTACATGTGATGACATGCCAGTGGTCAACATTTATTACAATAGCCCACTGACAAGACTTCCAAAGTGTTTTCAGTATAAATGTAATTAAATGCTAGAAAAAAAACTAATATCACAGTGTCATGAAAACGACCTACTTTCGCCAATGTTCAGGTCACGTCAAGCATATTATTAGTCAAAATTCAATATTGGATTTAAAATGACATACAGTCAAGACCCTCAGTCACCGTATACTCGTGTAAATCTGCACTATGTGTGGGATACGTTGCCTTCGCGGGGTCTATTTTCACAAAACTGTTACTATTGTTTGAAGAGGCTCTTAACGTGCTCATTTCCTAGATATTGCAAGGCGACAGGATTCTATGGGTGTTGACTGAAAAAGTGGCGCCAAATTGGTCAGCGTATCTCATAAACTTGTTACTGAGAGGCGATGCTACTCGTTCTTGCATAAAACCAAATTCTGAAGCCAAATTGTGTCGATCCCTGCAAGTCACTCGTGTTACAAACTAACGGCTCAGTTCCCTCCAACAACGCCGACGCGGTTACACTCTTCCTCGGCTCCTGTCAAAATTGACACCGGTGCGCTGCTGGTGCTAGCGCCACTAGCCAAGCAAACTGGTGATTTTTTTCCCACAACGACACAGTTCCAAATAATTAAAGTAAGCCTAAATATTGAGTGCAAACGAGCAATGTTTCCCCAAATTAAATGTTACAAAGTATTGTACGACGCATTGTGGCAATATATCAGGAACACGCAGGCGTACACTAATGCTATCGTAGTTGGACTCTTAATAACAAAACAACGCAAGCCCTACTGTACTAGCGCAAGCTAATGTTAGCTAGTACCGCTACACAATAAGGATTCCCACTAACTTGAGGTTAACAAAGACAATAACGTCCATTTATCTACATACCATTTCCAGTGCTCGTCCAAGCAAAGCGCCAATAGCCATGGTACATATGCTTCAAATACCGAGCAAGGAACAAGTGCCACTAGTTAGCTTGCTAACAGCTACCGCTAACGTTGCCTAAAAAAACATCACGTCCTTGCGTCCTCCATCTTGCCTCGGGAGTTCCAGTGCCGTATTGCATAAGCAACAAACACTTTGTTTACAAATATATAAAGTGCAACTAACTCACTCGAAACAATAAAAGGTACCTTTCGCTTATGAACCGAACAATTTGCTCTACTGTGACCAAAATGCAGTTCCTTAGCCTGCTAACTACCGAAGTAGCCATGTACCGCGAGCTAGCGAAGCGACTTGGTTCAGGCAGACATCCGCGCTCAGAGCTCATCTAGCGCTAGCTCGGCTAGCGAGACGGCTAGCAAAATACAATTCAACTAACTTCCAGATAGCTCTCCGCCATTTTACAGCTAACTTACCTTGTTGTGAAATGTAGCAGCGCCTCAATCGTAACTTCTACTAGTCTTTTATAGCCTCCCCCTGAAATCCACTACAATTCAGTAAAAAGAGTTTAAAAGTCGCGGTCAGAGGCGGTTTCGGACGTTCTCTCACCCCGCTTGCTCCGTAGTTCGGTTTGTTGTTTCGACGACCTAAGAGGAGGAAATCCTGGTGCAGAGCTACCACCTAGCGGCCGCATCAAAACCCATTGAAAATATTCCGCGGATGATCTGACACCTAGCGGCGAATTGGTAGTACTACACACTGAGAATGACGCTTCTGACTTGGGTTCGAGGTGCTGCAACTTCAGCGTTATCTCCAACTCCAGCCCATGCAGCCTGCAGACTCAGAGATGAGATACTAGTTTTATGTCCACTCACATGGATTCACTTGGGGGGGGGGCAACATTCAACATAACGGGGAGTTCTGCTGTAATATAGATGTATCATTGCATATGTATGTTGGCAGGTGCCACGGTTCACTTAGGGTCTTATAAATACTAAGTCTGACCAGCAAAAGATGAAAAAAGAAAATCATACCAAAGTCCAATCATTAAAATTTATTCACTCGATTAAACAGGTTATATTGTGGAATGTAAGGTCATTTCAGGCCACACTGATTAACTGCAAGCCCTAACCTAGATTTGATTTTATTAAATATACATGTAAAGCCATTATGAATTTACTGATCTACCTTTAAGCCATGAGGTCAATTCAACACCCCCAATTCAGCAAAAAAAAAAAAAAAGTTGAAAGTAATTACACACATTACAGATTTCAAAACACAGCATGAAGAAAAAAGTAACACCTGCAGACTTGGTTTGGAGCAAATACACCGCCATTCCCTGTCTTCATCAACAAAATCACAAACCAGATTAATGGAGGACATAATATAAACTGACAAATATTGCTTCTGCTCTCCAGTTCTGTTAAACTGTTCTTAATGTCCACAATAAACAATGGAAAAAAAAAAAAAAAGACACCATAACCCTTGAAGGCACCATTGGCATAGAACAGTGCTGCAAAATGTGAATTGTCCTTTAAAGTCTAGTTCCAGGTTTCAGTATCTTACTCATGGAGAACAAAGATCAACTATTTACATCACGTCATCTCTTATTTACAGCTGTGTATCATCTCAGTGATTGTGAAAGTAGCATTTTTATTTTTACATTTATTCATGTCACACATACAACATGGTATTTAAATATATTACAGTCTATCTACAATTAAGTTAAGAATACATTATGATATAAATATGCAGGAAGCAGCTTTGAAGTTTGGCAAGAGTCTGGGATTCCCTTTAGGCAATATAGGTCTTGATCTTTTGCAGTATGGCTCCACAGCAGATGGGGCACTTGACCAGTGACTCAGAACATTCCTTGCAAGTGACCAGATGACCGCATGGGATGAACACCATACAAATATCTCTGTCCATGCATATTTTGCACTGTTTTTCCCTCTGCAGCTTCTGTAGCTTCTCTAGCGGGTCCTCATCTGGAAGAAAAAAACAAAATCTAATTAAAGACAAATTTGTTAGCCAGGATTTGTTTTAGGATATATTGCACTGAGGTAATTGTTTGTGTTTGAATCCTGGTTCAACACATGGGAGCTGAAGTACCTTTTTCCTCTTTTTTGGAGGCTTTGTTTTGCGGGGGGTTGTTAAGGCAATCCTCCATCAGTTCTTCCAGGCTCGAGTATCCCGATCCAGTCCTGCTCATTTTATCTAAGATGGTCTGCTCCACCATGCTGGGTTCAAGTCCCATCTCTATGGCCTTCTGAGCCATGGTAGACCGCATCACTTCTGAAGACCAAGAGAATACATCAGTGTAAAGGAGCTATGTTAAGGAGAGCTTTGAAAGTATTCCTGAAAAGATTTTCAAATTAAAAAAAAAAAAAAAGTACCGTTCCTGTCTCTGGAAAATCCATTCTGATGGCTTGATGTCTGAAAACAAAACAAAAATGTTACAGTTGTTTTCAGCGTGATCAAAGTCATAAGATCACAACAGTCCTGCATACAACATTACACCTAAACTAGACAAAACTAGCCGTTGGACGCGACGGCTAGGGGTATATCCCTGAACACCCCCAATCCTTAACCAGACAGCTATGATGCCATGTGAGGCATCCCCAGGTTATGACCTTTCATTTACAATTGATTTGAAGTCAATCAGACAAATAGTTCCAGAAATATGAACAAAAGAGTGTTTAGTGAGTTTAAAATTTTGAGCGGCCACTTGTGGCCAATCTAGAAATGGTAAATCGTCCAAAATCAAATCAGTTCTTCCTCTCCATGATACTGATTGATGTGGAATATTTGGAATTTCTAAACCCAATATTTTTCAAGTCGTCACGTTAACATGTAGGATATCTGGCGGTGGCGGTCGGACCAAAAACATAATATCTCCGACACTGTGTTCAGGGATGCAATGATGGAATTTATTTAATTATAATTTCATTTATTCCATTTATCTTAAGCGAGTAAGCATTTTACAACACAAATGGCATGCATACAACAATATCTGATAAAGCAAATACATTCAACATAATATATGCAAGTTCAGTATTTCAAATCATTTATTTATGCTCGAAAAGGAGTGGGAAGAAGAAAAGTTATTTAATCCCACCCCTATAGCCACACTGGAAACCAAAAAGGCAAGGACATCAAAAAAAAGGGTTGTTCAGCGTTTTTTTTTTCATTGAGGAAGTTTGGTTTTATCTTATTAAAATGAGGGTTTTGAAAATCAGACAACTTGATGCATAAATGTGCCAAACACTCACAGCTCTATTTCGTTGAGGGTCTTGTAGCTGAACATTGTTGACAAACTCTTGTCCCTTTTCTTCTAACAGGAAACGGCATCTGTTTAAATAAGGCATGTCATTGCAGTTTTAATTGAACTGAGAACTTCCTACATACTATTTACTGAAAACGTAAGTATTTTACATTGAGGGATATCATTGTTGTACTTACCCAGGGTAGTGTTTGGCATGTTCTTCCCAAGGGTCTTCTTCAGGCTGCCATCCTTTCAAACCGCCACCACAGCAGAAACATAACACTCTGTCTCCTGTACCTGCAAAAGGATGTACAATATATTAAACTTATGAAAAATTGTGCTTTAAGATTTTTTTCTTCCCCCTATGTTTTCTTTGGTCAGGCATATCTGCAGTACCTGTGCTGTAGAAACCAGCTCTGGCAAGTCTCTCAGGGTCAATAGGGTGCTGGACACCCACAAAGCTGCCGAGCCTCTCCTCATAGCTCCCCATAGAAACATGAGGGTTTGCATGTTGACTACTGCCACCCTCCTCTGTACCGCTCTGGAATGGGATGTTGCCAACATCATGCCCGAGGATGAAGAAGCAGTTGGGGAAATGTTTGTTATGTTCTCCCCAGGCACTGTCCCCTACCTCCCAGCCCCCTAACATGCCCCCGCAGCAGAAACACTGCACCTGGTCACTCATCCCCAAGTAGTACAGGCCAGCTTCAGCCAGGTCTCTGGGTCCAACAGGGGCAGTGGCGGGCCAAGAAGAGAAGGTCTGCAGCCGAGCTTCTTCACTTTTCATGTGAGGGGCCATGGGGTAGAGAGACTCATCTTCCACTTCACCTCTACTCAAACGAAATCGCAGGTCTTCTTCTTCTTCATTGTAGCCGTTCATTAATGTAGTATGAGAGCTTGGAATGAAACTGGCACGGTGGGTGCAGGTGAGAAATGTGCACAGTGGAGAAACCTGTAGCACAGAAGAGATCTGATTTAGCTATTTACAACAGGAGTAAATATAGACAGCAGGTCCAACTGTGCTTATTTGATCTGCCCTTTACCAAGAGGCAATTCTGAATTTAAAAAACACTAAATTTTGCTAAAGTTTTTTATTTCTGTGATGAAGAAAATTTGGTGTGTGGACAGTCCAGTGGAAACTGATTTAGTAATTATGTGTGTCAGCATGTGTGGACTGCCACATTCTTCATTTAATACAAGAAATAAATGTCATTTTAGGTGAAAAACAGCAAGAAAATCCCCTCAAGCAAAGGGAAGTAGAAGAGTCTGAAACAATGTTATGTGACACAGAGCAGCAGTTTGGAGAAATAAGATAAAGCCGGTTTCAGATTTTTGGACAACATAGATCTGGCAGCTCCTAAATCCAAAGGATGTTATTGTTTGAAATATTTCTGTCAAAGTTTTTAACCATGATGATGATGATGAAACACCTCATAATATTTTTGGAACATTAGTGGATTGGAATGTACATAAATTAGCATTATTTTTGCTGATTTTCTGAAAATACAGTTTCAATTAGGGATACATTTGGATGGAAACTCAGCTAGTGTGACAACTTTGATGCCTATGTCTTCTTCATTAGTGTTATCAATACCTCCTTGTGTCTCTCTACAGGTGTGTCTCCCCTGCACCAGTTTTCCACAGTTTTCTTGCAGCTGAAACATCGGACACGGTCAGCATCACCCGTGAAGTAGAACCCAGCTCGGGCCAGTCTTTCTGCTGGCACCTGCTGTGCCAGGCTGGAGCCACGGAACGAGTCCAGACGACTGTTCATCCGGGAAAAATCAACAAGATGGTCATCTTCCAACTCACTGTCTCGCCTCTGATCAGACATGATAAGATAAGGATGGACAGGATGTCTGCAGATAAAACAAGCAAAACAAAAATCACTTAGGGAAGGTAGTGAAGGGCATTTTATATGTCCAAAAAAAGAAAATGCAAATTTAAAACAGACAGTTCTGTGCTTAACCAGATTTCTGTGTCTGGCACCAGAGAGCTGATCTGCACGTCTCTAAATGGTCACTGTGCCTTTAAGAGAAAGAGGCAGGCTGTAATCACATGGAGGCGGTGAATATTCCATGTGAGGGATGGGAACCACAGAGGCACACTGTGTTCAAGCCCAGTACACTAAAGCACTGCAATGGGTGTATCCCACTGGAATCAAAAACTTCAGATGAAACCAACACCTCATTACTGAGGACGACAAAAGATAAAGAGGCATGAAGAAGGCACAAAGAAGGAGCAGGTGTGACCACTGATTATGGACACATGGAATTACATGTTAAAGAAATCCAAGAAGATAGTGTTTGTTAGTACTAGGACAAGTTATGTTGTACCACAGCAGAGCGCATGCCACACTTCTGCTGCAAATATTTTCCTGTGAGGTGTTAACTTTCCCTCTGCGATATTGCGACATTTAATGTTTTGACCCTCATTTTTAAAAATCTTATAAAAGGACACATGGTAAATTCTATGCTGTGTATTAACCAACCTTATGCTAAATTATATCCAAAAAGACATAAAAACTCATCTGTTAAACAGTTTAACATCTACATACATTGTAACTCCACAACACTGAGTCTGCACATCTATGTAATTGTGTCCTTTAAACACAGTTTATCAGTACTGATTCAACACTTAGTTATTTATTGATCTACACCTCATCGGAACAGTAGATGGTAGATTAGTGCATTACTGACCAAGGTAGCCTATGATCTTTGAACTGCGTTAGGAGTCGGCATTCTTCAAGAAAACAAACGCATCCTTTACAAAATTCAAGTATAGCTTCATGTTCTACGACAGAGCGTTGAAACTATCTGAACCAGCTGTGAACAAGATTGACGTCAAAACGTCTTGGCATGGAAAGTCATGTACATAGCGTTTACCATGTGATGACAGGTCATAACTCAGCCCACGTACATTCACACTTTTGAAAAGTCTTATGCATTAATCACTGGATCAGCTAACTCTAGAAACATCGTTCAGCTTTGTTCGACAAAAGTAACACAAACACACAGAGTTGATGTTCAGCGTTGAGAACTAACGCTGATGACAGCAAAGTGAGTCCTGAGTCTGACAGCTTACATACGCTAAACACTCATACACACGGGCACATCGCACTAGTTTAGCAGTAAGGTGACTAGCTGGAGCCATCTAATGAGCGAAAAGCATACAGGATGTAAATACAGACCGTCTGGACTCTGACCAGAATTCCTGATATGTGATCTCAGTTTAGTAGCGAGCTCTTGGCTAAGTACGTTAGCCTAGCTAGTCTACTTCGTAAGGTTCAAAGTTCTTTCATTAACTAATACTGTTCAGGGCGAATAGTTACCTTTTAACGCGTTCGATTCAAGTCTCCAGCCTTTACCTTCCAACAAACCTGGCGTGGACAACGCCTACGGGACAATCCAATCGTTAAACGATATTTAGTTAATATGACCTCGCTTTCAGGAAGCGAAAGCTACGCTGTGGGCGACTGCGCACCTCGGTCTGCGCACCTCGGTAGACCACCACCATCATGGATGACGTCAAGAAAGCTAGAAATTTCACCAGGGAACTCCCCTCCATTTATTTATTAATTTATTTAATTTCACGTAGATTATATATTCTGTGATTCTCATAATTGGACTAATTTCGTCTAAATATACACAATACATATTTTCCCCTGGCATTTTTGTGGACGAGGGATATATACTATAGTTATTTATGTGAGATTATGCACTTGTACTAATGTCTAATTTAAGTTATTCAGCTCCATCATGGTTCTCTCTTGGTTTTCCTAGGTCGATTACAGTAGTCTGTGTGTTCTAAGGTTGTTCCTAATTCATCCAAGACTTACTTGGATGGGTGTCAAGAAATGTTTTTATTCTTAAATAAAATAGCTTTATATCAAATCACATCCCTTTGAACTGTTTTTTTAAAAAATAATTTTGTGTACAAATGTTTAAGAAGAGTAGAGAATTAAGAAATAATGACAAGCATAAAATAAAACTTTCAAAGCTGCATCAATTAAATTTGGCAGAAGTCACTTTCATTTGTTTTGGAGATCTTCAAACTAATTTTGGTTTAGGTGGTGTCCACATTGGCTTAGTCACTTCACATAAAAAAATCGACTATCTGAACATCTTGGAAGAAATATGTTATTTTGATGCTTTCCAGACACGACTTACTTTTGATCTGTTCATAAATAGTTTGAAACTCAACCTCTTTGTCTACCATATAATCAGAAGTCACTGTGTTATTGTGATTACACCTTCACCTCACAGTAATAACCTGTTTTTAATTTTACTGTTCTGCTTCAAGGAGCACCTGCAGTATTTTCCACCTGCGCTGTTCCAGAGTAATGCTATTTTTCTCATCTTTTCATCTCTTATGTAGCAGTTAAGTGGATGTAACAGTCAGCCATGAATGGCTTGTAAAAGTTGAAACTTTCAGTCACTTACAGTTGGGGATTTTCAGTTAGATTGGTCAGTGTTTGTGTAATTGGTCTATTACTAGTAAATAATGATCAGAAAAGCGCTGAAAGTTCAGTTACTAGCTCTGTGGCTTCAAGTACAGTTGACCAAATGCATGTCTATTTGTTGAGATTTAATGTCATTATTTAGATACAAGACACGTACTAAACTTGTAGAAGGCGTGATCATCAGTGCTCATGTATGATCAATAAGAGCTGCAAAAATCAGGTTATACAGTATATTTACCTTTGACTACAAGTTTGTTGATATGGAATTTCATCTCCAGTTCTGTTTCTAGAACCATCTTGATGTCAATGATGTTGGGAGAGAGATCATTTGGTATCTCTATACTTCACATCATTATTTAATTCCACTCTTAATATCTGTTACAATGCTTCTCTATTTATTATTTATTTTTTACAAGAAATAATCCTAATTTTCCTTAAAAAAAAAAAGCTGAAATAAAAGACTTTAGCCACACAACTGAATCACAATCATATCAGGATGTAAAAATGTATAATAGCAAAACATGGAAATGCTGAGGTCCATTCTGAGAATGGTGACATATGAGAGTGTACTGTGTTTTTGTAATTCTTCAATATTAGTTCAAGTGTGTGAAGTTGTGCTGAAAAAACATCAGTCATCAATAGATTTTCCAAGCAATTACTCAAATTAGTTGTTCACAAAATGCCTACAGAAAAAACAAAATGAATACACTTACAGTGTACTTTGCAGCAAGTTGAACAAGGATTTTTATTTCACCATTGTTGCAGCAATTGAAAATACCATAAAAAATAATTTGCAGTGGTGGACAGACTGCGCATAGTGCAGGAGTTTGTTTTTGATCAGAAATCTAACATCTTAACAGTCTAAGCGCCACATCTGAAAAGCTGGAAACGATGCGGATCGCTCCAACTCTTCTCTTCACACTGTCTCATCATCTTCCACCTGTCACACACTTGAATGTGTCCCTATCATCAAGTAGGACGACAGGGGAAGAGAATTCTTTTTATGTAACTCAGCAACACTGTAGATTCTAGTGGGAATACAACATGTGTCAGTAAATGCATCATCCTTCTACTATCCGACGTAGTATGGTACCCAGACTACCCTTGGCAATTTGGAGAGGGGTCTTCTCCTCCTTGTTCTCGATGTAGATGCTGGCTCCGTATTCCACCAGCAACTTGGCGGCCTCCACGCGTTCCTCATCACATGCCAGGTGCCTGGTCAACAAGACATACACAATTATGAATACAAAGTTTTGTTTTTTCAGTGTTTGAAGGAACCTTGCAAATGTGGAAAACACATTATTCCCTTCCTATTCCTTAAAAGTATAAATATTTTTTGCATTAACAAATGGTTCCTTGGTTCATGTCAGCCTACTACAGTTCACAACTTCTGATGTTTCGACCATCAATGATGTAGCAGACAACCACTGAATGGGAAAAGCATGAACTGAAACAAACATACAGCGCTGTGTTCCCCTGTGAGTCCTGGATGTTGGTTGAGGCGCTCTGTTTGAGAAGCAGCTGGATGAGGCGGTAGTTGCCTTTGGCAGATGCTCTATGAAGAGGAGTGGAATCCTGCTTATCGGTGGCATTTGGGTCCGCTCCATTTTCTAACAACAGCAGAGCAATCTACAAAAGGAAAAAAAAGCATCATAAATCATGGGTACAGTATTAAATGCAGTGGTTTCCTATTTAAATCAAATTCTTGTTTTCAGATCCTGTTTCACTGGTATGAGAAAAGTACAATACAACACCTACATGAAACGAACACCCTGCTTAGGGAAGTGAGATTTTCACTTCCAACCACAGTGGAATCCCTGTGTGTGTACGTCAGACTGTCACTGAATGTCACTGCACATTGGGAATTTCACCTCATATCTATCTTTAGAGGCCGCGTAGTGAAGAGGGGTGCATCCATTTTGATTAACAGAGTTTAGCTGAGCTCCTTTGCATATCAGAGATCTCACTATGTCTTCTCTGCCTGCAGATGCTGCAATATGAAGAGGGCTCCAAGAAGCCTGGAAAGAAACACATAACATGTAGATGCACCATTAAATGAAGCCCACTTGGATGGAGATTGAGTAAACTCAGCATGGTGTGTCAGCTCACAGTTCCACTACGGCTGAGACCATGAAGTGGATGATGGTCAGCTTTTCTTGGTACGGCAGAACGTGCCATTTCTGCCCTGGTCAGCTACAGAACTACCACAGTACTCAAAACTAATGGAAATGGAAACTATGCAAATTATTTAACATTATGACAAGTACTGCTGGAAATCTAGACATATATATTTTACTTCACCAATTCAGACAGCTGTGTACAGGAAAACATGCTTCAATAAATGTACTCAAAGTCAGTGTGTCCATTTTGTTGCTTAGTGATATACTTTTGAAATGTCTGTTAATAAAGCAATCTCAAATATACTGTACATGTAGATGTGACAGGTGCTTATGTTCACTCCCACCTGTGCAGACATAGCTAAGCTTAGCTAGACTGTCTAACCAATGGCTCATGAGGATCGTACAGAACTGGTTTTACTCTTAATTAATCTTGTCAAATTTTGGTAGTAGTTGGAGAGCAACAGAAAAGCAACAAAAAGGACCAAAATGACTTTGTGTACATTTAAGCGTACTAATTGTCAATAATGCTGAATTTACATTTACAGCAACACCTGTTTTAAAGTTAAATAACTTAACATATAATTTACATACACATTAGAGCAGGGGTCACCAATCCTGGTCCTTGAGGGCCAGTATCCTGCATGTTTTAGATGTTTCTGTCTTCCAGCACACCTGATGGTCATTATCAGGCTTTTGCAGAGCTTGATGATAGGCTTATCATTTGAATCAGGTGTGTTGGAAGAGCGATACATCTAAAACATGCAGGATACCGGCCCTCGAGGACCAGGGTTGGCCACCCCTGCATTAGAGGGTGGTACTGTTGGTGCACACTGTCACCAGTCTAATGCAGCCAATAAGTGGAAAGCAGCGACCGACCAGTGTAGTGGGATATTCTACTGTATCAAGAGCACCAAACCTTCGGCCACTTTCTGATTTTAGCGCCTCTCCACAATTGATCAAACATTGATTTTTATCTTAATATTAACAAAGCATAGCAATGTCACACCAAAATAATAAAAATGGATCAGTATGATGTTGTAATGTGAAGGTAGGTAACTATGAAGGTAGTGTGCCACCATTTGGTATCTTTAACCACATGTAAAATACACAAGTACTACAATTTCGCTGCAACAAACATACTATATATCGTATATGCAACAATATTATGTATCCATTCAGAATACCAACATCAATATTTTGGATGCATAAAAGCTACAGAACATTGAAACAGTTTGGCCAGTTGGACATTTTACAAACTATCCATATTGGTAGAGCTTGGTGCCATAACCTCCGATAGCTATTATTGGTCGTCTAAACTGGGAAACAAGGAAATTATTAATTCAAAATATTAAAAAAGCCATCCTAGATTTTGGTTTTAGTTTGTTCAGCTTCCCATTTACTAAATGATTACTTCCGGGATTAAGATTTATTAATTTAGGTGTTTACGAGTAAATGTTAAGTTGTACAGCTATCGCCTTTATGAAGAAGTTAAAGAATTTCAGACATGTAAAATGTGTCCTCAGTATAGATATTTTTAGTATTTGACAGGGATGATATCTGCCAATGAATCAGGTTTTTCCTGCCTTAAACCACTGTCACTTTAACAACCTTTAGAAAATCACTATTATTCTGTGTATTCTACAGAAGTTAATCGGTTTCATGTTGTTAAAATGATGAAATTTCAGATGTAAGCAGTCACCCCGTTTAACCCTCAAAGACCTAAACAACCACTGGTGACCTGAGGCATCTACTGTCACTTTAGAACCACTATTTCTATCAGTAGATTGAAATAATTCAGGTTAAATACAGTTTCTCCGCTCATCACAAGCATCCAATATGACACATCTGGACGTTCAGAAGCTCCACAGTAAATGTGACTCACCAGTAAAACCCATGGAGTTTGACAACTGGCAGTGGTTGTAGATGTTTGTTTTTATGTTCAGATAGTGATATATTCTGCTAGTTTCCTTGTTCTTACACAATAAGCTTTGCATCTAGGCATGAAATTCTGAGTTTTTAAGAACATCTACATTGACAGGAAATTAAACAAAGGAAAATCATTGCTTTTCACTGAAAAATGCAAAGGTTTAGAATCATAAGTGTTGATAAATCACTGAGGAAAGGTTAAATCTAGAGGGAAAACTTATTTTTAAGTCACCAGACAAGTAGTCCAAGGTCTATAAGGTCTACTTCCAGGTTTTAACAACATAAGTCTTTTTAACCATTGTGGCCTCCTCAAATTTACTATCCTCTGGACACCTTCATGGCAAAAATGTACATGCACAGAAAAAAAAATGCTATGAAATAATCATATTCATCATCACTATTTTTGGGCTTTTTTTTGCATAAATCTCTAAAATAACTTCAAACTTGCTCAAAACGACCAAATATTCAATCATTTTTAGGACACAACTAGCGCGCACTTTGAGTTGGTGGCAGCAGTGGCAACGGTGGAAATCAACGGTGACCCCAGAGATCCTGCAGTGAAAGCGCCCACTGCATACAGCAGCGGCCATGGTGGTGGAGTTAGACCACTGTTGATGCCTTCACAGAAAGCACAGACGCTGCCATTGTCACTGCTGCCACCAGTTCGATCAGCGAGACAAGAGTGTGTGTGTGCTGGTTGTACACAGGCCTTAAAAGGAGGTTTACTACCACCTGCACCAAGTGTAACAGGTGTATTTGTAGAACACCAGGTCACATGATGCAGGACCCCACTAGTCTGCTGCTGGAAATTAATTCAAATAAACTAAATACACACCCCTTCTCAATCCTTTTATCTCTTTCTCTCAAACACACAAAATATGTCACATACTCAAACCCTGGATACTTCTGCTTCTGATTTGTTCTTTTTCACTACTGTTTTTTTTTTTTTTTAGATGTATTGTTTTGCTATTTTGCATGTGGTATTTCTTGTGTGTGTGTGTGTGTGTGTGTGTGTGTGTGTGTACATTCAGCATTGTGCTGCTATTGGAAGCTCAATTTTTGTCAGGGCTC
>JAPQRP010000002.1:32480932-32499698 GCA_037367295.1 Apogon hyalosoma
TGGGTTTTACTGGTGAATCAATGTTGTAGAAGATGACAGTGTTTCCACGGTAACTACAGAGCCTCTGAACATCCAAAAGATCATATCTGATGACCATGAAAAGATGATAAACTGAATTTTACACCAATTATTTACATGTATTGATAGGTTTAGTAGATCGGAAGTTATTAAATATTTTTATCAGTAGATGATTTCGGTTGCCAGTTGTTGTTTTGGTATTTACGGGTTAATCAATTGTCTTTCTACAAAAATGTTAGAAAGCCTGCAGACATCGTCAGGTGTGAAGGGAATGGCATTAAAAACATGCTTTCTATGTATAGTTAAGCTACTTTCTCAAGGCTCCTAGACACATTCATCTGCAAATTAATTCCTTATGTAAGTGCCAGACAATGCTCTCAAATAGGGTGGATGATGATATAATGTTTTTGTATTTTCACTTCAAAGAGAGTTTGAGGAATAGAAGTGTATATTATTCTGTTAAATTACAAATGAACTCGTTGAGTCACTTTTCGACATGGGTGAAGTTTCGGGATTAGTGTCACATGGATGACTTCTTTCAGTGCATAAAATCTGGTTAGTCCAGCTCAGCAATTGCAGATGTATTATTTCTAAAAGGACCCACTGAGTTTTCTGCAGAGACAGGAGTAAACATCACTGACAGCTATCACTTCAAAGCCATTGTTCAGTCATCCATCATATTTTTTCCTCTACATTTAAATTTATTTAAGTGATTTGTATCTATTTATTATAACTGTATCCTCTGCACTTTGCATTTTTTCAGGGAAAATCGTTTTTTCCCTCTGTATTTAATTTACTCATCATGTAGAGATTCATAAAATCTCAGAATAAATTAAAAGGGTTTTATATCAGAACAGAGAAATACGTAAAGTGACTTAATCAGCAAAATATATCATTAACTGAACATATTTAAGTGTCTGCAACCACAGTCATTGATCCAACACCATGTGTTTTACTGGTGAAGCAATGTTGCAGAAGATGAAGATGTTCCATGTTCACTACAGAGCCTCTGAACATCTGAGAAATATGAATTTGATGTTGATGAAAAGCTGAGAAACTACATTTTATCAGAATTATTTAAATATAAGCTATTGATAGGATCAGTGATTCAGATGTTTAAGCATTTTAGTTCAGCAGATACTGGCTACGCATAGAAAAGACATCCTGAAAGTTTGGTTGAAGGCTTTCTATCAATAAGACGACTCGCAACAGACTTCAGATGGTACAAAATTCTGCTTCTAGACTTTTGACAGGTACATCCAGAACAGCCCACATTACCCCTGTTCTGTCAGCTCTTCATTGGCTTCCAGTCAAATTTTGTATTGATTTTAAAATTTTAGTCTTGACTTTCCGGGCGTTGCATGGTCAGGCCCCTCAACAAATTGCCGACTCATTGTGCCGCTTCTCGTCTGGGCGCACCCTTAGGTCTTCAGGCCAGAGCCTCCTGAAGGTCCCAAAGACTCATTTGAAAACCCGGGAGACCTGTCCTTTCAGGCTGTAGCCCCCAGACTCTGGAATAACCTGCCCCTGTCCCTCTGTGTGGTTGACTCTGTGGACTTGTTTAAAAAGTAGCTTAAGATGTTTTTATTTAGGAAAGCTTTTGGTTGATGGATTTATCCTTTTATTTATTTTATGAAATATTCTTATGTTGTTTTATTGCACCCATTTTATGTACAACACTTTGTGATTTTTATCTGTGAAAAGCGCTTTATAAATAAATTTTACTTACTTACTATCTAACATTTGTGTTTGCTTATGTGAGGTTTGTGTTGGCATCTGTGTTATGTTGAGAGCTGATCTTTTATTGACATTATAAAAGTCAATAAAAGACAGTAACTGACCCAGTTTTTAAGTTTACAGTATCATTGTAGCACACTTTTGCAGTTATGGAAAGAAGAGATGAATTGGAGAACGTGACAGAAAGCAGAAGGAATTTTTTTTATATGGAAAATCAGACCTGAAATCAACACGTCCTTTATGTAGGCACTGATGTTAGCTAAGAAATAGGACTGAACTTATGTCAAATAACTGTCTCTCAGGACTAAACAGACTCCAGCACAAACTGCTGGGTGTGTGTGACTCTTACCAAATGTGCCATATTATTTGAGATGCATTTGGGTGTGAACCTGACTTTACTCTGTCACAGCCCAGACTTTCTTCTCCTTGGTTTATATCTAGTTGCTCTAGCTCTAGGGCCTGCAGGTGCTCTGTCTCCTGCAATCACCTGGGGCGTAGCTATAAAGCCTGAGAGACATTCAGCCTCTGGTCGCTTGGAACTGACAGAACATTGTTGCGACACATTTCAAATCTGTCTGAAAATCAGCCACAGGTTGTCAAAGCAGTCCTGGTTTTGTACCAGCAACAGGAGTTCTCTCCCTTTAAAGTGGAGGTGAACGATTAAAGTCACTACCACGCTTGACCTGTGAGAGGCAGCAATATGCTGAGGGATCTAGCCTGCTGGAAATGAAGAAGAAGGAGGAGGAGGCGGAGGCGGCGTCTTGGGCTGTGTTGCTGCACAGCCCAGACCTTTATTCTTTGACTTTATGTCATCTGGCCTGGTATAGTTTCAGTTTTGTCTTTTGGTTGGATAATTTTGCTTTCTTTTACTATTTATAATACATTTTTGGTTAACCATACTTGTTGTGTTTGGTCCTTTTTGTTATGGCTCTGAGCCAGGCCATGACACTATTTAGACACATGTATCTGCTTCAAGACAAAATTAAGAGACATTTTATCAATATGTGGGACACGGGACAACGGAACAAAATGCAGTGTGTAGTAAACTGTTCATCCTACTCACATAGTCGGGTTTTTATAAAAGGCTCACTCGTCACCCTCAGAATCACTAACATCCTCTTCTTCCTCTCCATCTTTTCCGTCATCATCTGGAGCAGGGGTGTCAAACTCATTTTAGTTCAGGGCCACATTCAGTTCAATGTGATCTCAAGTGGGTCAGACCAGTAAAATAACATAATAACCTAGAAATAATAACTCCAACTTTTTAGCTTTATTTTTAGCTTTATTTTTAGCGTGAAAAAAGTAAAATTACAACATCCATGTAGAACCTGAAATTTCATTAGAAAAACAAATGCAGTTTGAACAATAGTATGTCTCAGTTTAATGTTTACACTTACAGATCACAGTGGATTTGCAAATTCATAAAAAATTTCGTAGCAGGCATTACATTGTTGAAATATTCTTAAATATTATTTTTTAAAGACTTTTCAGGTTGTTCATTAATATTCAGAATGAAAGAATACTTTGTAAATAATAGTTTCACTTTTTTCACATGAAACCACAAAGAAAATTTGTGCTGAATCCCATTTCACCCCTTGGCCCCTCCCCCTTACCCCTACTCCTCCATTTTGTGTATTCACGTGAAGGGGTGGGGTGTACTGATTCTCAATGAGTCAGAGGGGAAGGGCTAAGGGAGAGGGCTGTTTGGCCCTCGAAACAAGAGATTTTTAAGGACCACACTACAAACGGAGGGGTGTGAGAAATCTCCCATAATTCTGTTTGACTCATTGGCAAGATGGAGGTAAACGCAGCAAATAAGTGCAGCAGCGTGATGAAAGAAACACACAAATGTACGGATTTTCTTTGTAAACAACTTAATCATCTGACTGACCGTTTAACGCCATTTTAATTTTAATCGCATTTTTGCGATTTGCTGTTGATGCCCATGCAACAGAGACGGTTACAGCTGCTGATGGCATGTCATTATTATTATGCCACTGTTTCACTAGAGATCACATTGGGCTGAATGTGGCCTCTAAACTAAAATGATTTCAACACCCTTGACTGTTAATATCTTTGGTGTAAATTTTGCATTTCACAAATTCATCCCATGAGTTGGACTCTTTGCGGGCCGGTTTTGGCCCACAGACCGAATGTTTGACACCCCTGATCTGAGGTGTCAATGAAGAAATACAGATAATCTACACATGACTATTTCTTATTCATCCAAGAAAGCTTAACAACATATACATTTTTTGTTTTTTTTTTTTAAACTCATGTTACGTCCCAGCCTAGGGGTTAATCAGGACGCACATAATGCACTCCTGTTGTCCTCTCCCAACTTCCAAGCACAACACCAGACCAGAAAACTACAGCTCAAAATGTATTTATTTTAAATAACTAAAAAAAAAAAAAAAAAAAAAGGTTTGGGGAGGGCTCATTCAAAACAAGAAACAAAACCATCTTCAAAGTCAAACCAAATTTCCTACTCAAAAATAAATTCAGGGAAAAAAAAATACAATAAACTAACCTAAACTCCCTCAACCAAAAACAGGAGAAAAATGTTAAAACAAAAAAGCCACCCTCCCCTACCAGAAATTTGGACTGAGTTGAATTTACTATTTACATATACAAGACAAACTACAGAATAAATGAACACAAGTGCTGGCCACCAGGAACACACACAATTATTCGCTGGGAGCTGGGAAGAGACCAAAGACAGACTGGGCTGCTGCAACCAGGGCCATTTTTAAAGGTGGATTAATCTGGCACCACCAATCAGCTTCCTCCTGCATGGGAAAGCAAAAGGCAAAATAAAAACACAGCACCCCTACAGGACTGGGGGAAACACACCAGCACATCATAAATACAAACCTCTGTTTATTATTATGAGCCTGGGTCATAACACTAAATAAAAAGCATAAACCTTGTGTGACTACTTTGCAGTTTTCTGGTAGATTCCTGTGAAAAGGTAAAAGGTTGATACTTTTTTAGATTAATTCAGTTTTAGCTCCATCTCCTTGCTCTCCAGAGAGCATATTGTGGTTCTCTCTTATCATCAGAAGAAATATTTTTATATCACATACCTGGCTAGGTGTACAGATATGGCGATATTTGTCAAACTTTAAAGAAACAATATGTACTACTGGGTCAAGTAGCAGCCATAAGAAACAATGCAGGCATATATTTTAGGCTGCATACAGGCCCAGACAGTGTTGAATTGTTACCGATATGTTTTATTTAAGTATATTGTTCTCTTTGAAGAAAATGTAAAGTGACAGTAAAGAAGCAAGCTGCAGCTGTTAGTTGTAGATGTAAACCTGACCAAAAATGGGACAGCTGATCATTTGTCTTAAACAAGTAGTTTGTGGCTCCCATCCAAATATTGCAAAATGAACAACATCGGATATTTAAGAGCTTTAAATATGTATGCATTAACATGGCTAAGCAACACTTAGACTTCCTACACTTTCTAAATGTTTAACTCAATAAATTGCCACAGACGTGTTTCAAGTTTAATTTAGTCTTGTCTCTGTTTTTGTTGTTCAGCCTCATTTAGTGCATTAAACTACTGTCACCATTTACATTTTTCAAAAACACAACTTGATAGAATTATCAGGCTCTAAAACCCAATTTTTGGCAGCTGAATGTGGTCTATTGTGGTCATATTTAATTTTAAGAAAATGTTGTTCTAAAATTCTTGTCAACTGACGCATGAACTCATCCTTATACTGTCTTAAATAACATTACAAGACAGGGTCATGGGGGATACAGTATACTGAACAGGTCCAATCAGAGCAGTACTTTTCCAGCACTAGTATGGATGGATATTCAGAAAATAAGGTTTATTTGTATTCACTTGATGCCTCTGCTGAAGTGCTTTGTCATAGTTCATGTAAGCAGGTGATATGTTCAGGCTTTTGTAACCAGTAACTGCTGCCACCCAGTGGGCAAATTAATAGTAGCCTTTACCAACCATAGACAGAGTATATGATACATGTCTATGATACCTACCACCTACCATCATTTAAATAAATCAATCAATAATAATTTACTATTTTACTAATAATTTACATTTCCAAAAGGTATTTTTCACAGGTGGCTGCTTCACATTTTAAAATGAATGAGCTTTTCAGAGGGTTTTTTTCTGGTTTTCACAGGAAGACATCACTTTAATCATCACATTTAGACATCACTGATGTTATGATATCGGAAATGCATCAAGTTGAATATCTAGTCTAAATCCTGCCTCCCAATATGTATATTGGGAATTTCTTTTGGTTTGTCACACCATTCTTTCCTGTTGCTTTAGCCTACTAGGTTATTTTACATCAGCCAGGTACACAGTGGAAAACAGTGAAATGGTTGCTCCCACACTCAATTCAATTACCTGTCTCCTGTATTAATACAGAGCTCTCAGCTATTTATGCATATACATATGAACAATTTTAACTAGACTTTAACTTGAATTTAAAGATCTACGTTCATTCATCATCCCTGACGTAACACACGTGAAAACCTCCAATAGTTCCCCTACTTACATCATGACCTTCACATGCCCACTAACGGTGTCTGTCCTGTCTTGTGCATGATCACAACAAGCAAAAAAAATCATGATTAATCTATTAAATTCTGCTCTAATAATTTTAATTCGTTTAATTTATATTGAGATTTTGAAAGTTAATTTTTTTCAGCACATAAATAGCTCATAATATTTTTGTAATTGCTAAAAAAAATTTCAGGCATCATGCGGACAACCAAATTTGGGGTCTTTGAGCGGTGCATGGTGCAACATGTGTTGGATAATTCCAGAAGAAGCTTCGCAGTCCCTTTTCTGTAGCAGTCCAAAAGACTAGCGGCACCACCGGACTCGAGCTGTACATCTGCCCCGGACACACCGTTTGGAAGTCTGAATACACCTGGACACTTCACAGCTTTTCCGTGTCCCTCGCTGTTTAACAGTTTGAGACTTGTGTTTTGTAACCGAAAACTACAAACGTTTTATTGCATTTGGTTAGCCTGTTAGCTGAGTGTTCAAAAATGTTGAGTGTCGCCAGAAGCGTTTCAAGGACTCTTCCCACAAGAAACTGCACCAGAAATGTGTCCTCTTTGATCAAGAAGGTGAGTTTCGAACGGATTTGCAAAATCACTCTGTTATTTAAATTTCTTTGGGTTTAGGAGAAGTAATTAATTTTGACACCCAGCCGGTTAGCTTAGCATGGTAGGTGTTAGCTAATCAGCTAACCATGACCACCAAAGTGTCATATGTCGCTAGCTTGAGCAAAGAACAAACGGTTAACGATAATGTAATGTTAAATACCATTATTTTTTAAGTTGGTCATTGACGTTGTACATCTGTAAGGTCACTTTTAGGATGATTTAGTAATTCCATGGTTTTAGTCCACATGAGGTTGCTTTGTGTCAAAGCTAGGTCAAACTGCGCATTACTTTGGGACTTGGTTTTAATTGAAGGCGTATGTCGAGGTTTCTTATGAAAGCTGTAGCCAACATGTGGCGTTAGATAGCGGTTCATAGACTTCATGAGTCCGACACTAGAGCTCAGTGACCTTCAGTGAGGTGTCCCCACCCTCTAGTATGCGGCAACATTTGTCATGTTGATACAAAGTTTGTGAGTTACAATGAGAAGCTGCGGCTCAGTGCAGGTTTCCTGACTTATTGAGCTGAATTAGCTGTTACTCTAACCATGTTATCAGCTGAAGATTGGACATCTGTGTAGGTTAATACTCAATTTCCTGAGTTCTTAGTGTTGCTGCCATCATCAAATTTATTTATTTATTTTTTGTTATCCTTTGTTTTAACAGAATGTGCACTACTCACCAATGCTTAACCTGACAATTTTATTTAATGTGAGTTAAAGTGTAAGATTAACTGTTGACTGCTGTATAACCCTACAATGATGTCCCCGTAGGCATGCTGGAATGGCTTCCAAGCAGATGCTCTCAGAGCCTTGTCCAGAAGGGACTATGCGTGAGTATCAGCATTCAAACACATTGAAAAATTACCTGTTTACCCTAATGGTAAAAGGCCAGAGCATCAAAAAGAAAACTGAACTCACATTATTGAATTTGAAACAACTGCCACACTGGTTGGTTGTCAGAATATTCTTGTAAAATCTACTCATTGTTGTGTAACCCACATGTAATTAGAACACATTCATGTTTGTCTTGTATTACAGGTCAGAAGCCATCAAGGGTGCAGTCATTGGCATTGACCTGGGGACCACCAATTCCTGTGTTGCTGTCATGGAGGGAAAACAAGCCAAGGTGATGAGCATGTACATGTCTTATCAATAGGATGCTATGTTGTTTTCTTGGAATTTTTACAATTTCACAGTGGTGTGTGTAAAAATGCACAGCTAAGTGCTGGCTGATGCCTGCAGTTTCTTTTTAATGTGGGTAAAACATGCTATAATAAGTAGTGCGCCACAAAATATCATCCTTCATCTCAAGCTGTGCATTCAAGAGTTGCTGAATTAGCACACACATTTAAAACAATTTCTTACTAGTGTTAAATATGTCCAAAGTTAAATGTAGTTTTCTGTAATTATTGGTCTTGGTTTCAACTCATCTGTCACCTTCATAATTAGTCAAACCAAAGCATAATTTATTCTAAATCAGTTTGTGGACACTGGAAATCTTAAATACTGTAAGTAGAATGACTTGTCTGACTGAACTGTTGTCATGATAGTGGGATCACGATGCAAATGTATCCTATGAAATAGGTTGACATGACTATTTCAGCAGAGGAAGTTTTACATTATCTTTAATTTAAAAAAAAGAAATCCTTATTATAAGACAGCTGATGAATATTAACCACCGTCATCTGGAAGAAGACATCTTGCATATCGGTATTTGACTGAAAATTGGATTTAGAGGACATAAACCGATTGTGTAAATTGAAAATCTGCCAGTAAAAGTTGTCTGTCATTATTTCCATCAACAGTTCAATAGTTGGTGTCTATTTTAAGCCTTTGGCATTCAGTGTATGTAAACGATGCTGTTTTGTTTACACCTTATAACAGACTGAACAGCTAATGGGACCAATTTGCAGCTTTGAAATATAGCTGTAGTTCAAAGTATTCTATGAAGTGTTATCTCCTTGCTAGTTTAATTTAAAATTTTAAGTAGATTATCAGATTGCTCGGGGATGTTTTTTGTCAGATTATTTTCAAAGATTTGCGAACATGAACACGGTGTCATGGTGATAATTGTTGCCGAAGTAGCTAAAGGTTTCTTCTTTGGTCCTTAGGTATTGGAGAATGCAGAGGGAGCCAGGACAACTCCTTCAGTTGTTGCCTTCACAGCAGAGGGAGAGCGTCTGGTGGGTATGCCTGCTAAACGCCAGGCTGTTACCAACCCCCAGAACACACTGTACGCCACCAAGAGACTGATAGGACGCCGCTATGATGACCCAGAGGTCCAGAAAGACCTGTGAGTGCAGCTTTGGTTAATTTTGAAGTTCTGTGTAGTTGTCTGAGCTGTATAACATAATTAAAATAAAACAAAAATTACCACGTTGTATGACAAATAATATTTTTTGAAAAAGCAAGTTTTCTTGGATTGATAGTTTTTCTTTGTGAAAAGTAGCTCACCAAAGAATGTACACAGCCTGGCAAAAAAAACCCTACACCTGGATTTAATTCAAGATAATAGTGCAGATCTTGTCACTGGAATATCAGTGCAGAGCTTTCTGTGTTTGAGGAACAACAAGTTTTTAACCTAAACTAATGCACTGAATAGCGTCTCGTTTCTGAACCAACCATCTGTTTGATAGAGAACATGACTGTTAGAGTGCTTCAGGGAGCGTGAGAGATTATCATACATGGGTTGGCTACCAACTACTGCGTCCAGATCTGTAAACCATTAAGAATCTTTGGGTTGTGACTAAGAGGACTTTACAGCGGTTTGACTCTCCATCATCTGTACAAAATCTTGACAAACAATGTATGCACTTAATGTATAGATGTGTATGTATAGATAGGAACAAATGATGTGACAGTGAACACTTTCTGTAATGAAAGTCATCAACAATATATTGTGTGGGATTTATTTTTGGCCAAGCTGTGTAGATTGGACCTACAGTTCTCCTACAAGTACCTATGTTGTCTTTGATTAACAGGAAGAACGTACCATACAAGATTGTTCGTGCATCTAATGGTGATGCCTGGGTGGAGGCTCATGGGAAAATGTACTCCCCCAGCCAGGCCGGCGCTTTTGTTTTAATGAAAATGAAAGAAACTGCAGGTAAAACTGACAGTGCATTGACTGGAGTCAACATCTGTTACACCGTAATGTTAGTTTCTGTACTGATGTGGTGTTGATGTTACAGAGAGCTACTTAGGAACCAAAGTGAAGAACGCTGTCGTCACCGTACCGGCCTACTTCAATGACTCACAGAGACAGGTACACACTCACACACTGCCACTATCTTTCAGATTCACATTTAAACATTACATCACAGATACACTGCAATATGAAATTGCATTGCATTGGCCACAATAAACACAGATAAAACACTAGAGCCAATGCACCTGCAGCCAACGTGGGCGCCACCATCTTTCAGTTACAGTAGAGTGTAGAGTTTGTGGTGTCTGAGAAAAACACTTGGCTTAGTATTTCAGCTGTAACTTTATCAAGCTGTCCTAAGGTTGTTTTGTTTTTTCACTAAAGATTAAAATATTTGGTGTTTCTTGAAAAACTACTGAATATTTCTTATCGGATGCTATATGCTGATTTTGTAGAGTGGCACATCTTTAAATTTGATCAAAACAGAAGTGTACATACAGAATAGAGCTGTTTGAGAAATAATAATATACCAACATTAATGTTTAAATGAAAATTATTAAAGTGTTTTCAGCCCCCACAAACACAATGAAAGCAGTTTTTTATGTATTGTATTGGGTGCTGGGCCTCACTGTCTGATTTGTGATAACAGTTGATTTAGAGATTTGACTCAGAAGAACGTGCTCACTGTTTTATAGCTGCTCCTTTTCCAATGGTTGTGGCTTTTGCGGCTGCTGTGGACCACCTCACAGCACCAGTAACTAATATGGGCACAAAGCCTAACTAGATTCACAGTCCAGCTCTGATCCTGAGGGCTTGGTGCTCCACATCACAACACCACAGCACTTCAGGGTTTCTCATGTTCTTGTGTCTCTTTCAGGCCACCAAAGATGCAGGTCAGATTGCTGGTTTGAACGTCCTTCGTGTGATCAATGAGCCAACAGCTGCTGCTCTGGCCTATGGTCTGGACAAAACCCAGGATAAGATGTGAGTGTAAAGGAACAGCACCATGACGACAAATGTTTAACAGCACAGACACTAACCTGATTAGTTCAGTCATCAATGAAACATGAAAAGGCAAAGGGATGATTAGATCCACACTGTTTTATTATCATGCGTAGTGGCGCAGGTGTATAAATGAAAGCTGCTGCTGTGCTTCCAGTATTGCAGTGTATGATCTGGGTGGTGGCACGTTTGATATCTCCGTGCTGGAGATCCAGAAGGGTGTTTTTGAAGTGAAGTCCACAAACGGCGATACTTTCCTGGGAGGTGAAGACTTTGACCAGCACCTCCTCCAGCACATTGTCAAAGAGTTCAAGAGAGAGGTAAAGACTGGGAGCACTTAATAGTTCAGCATGTGTTCTGTGGTGTTTTCAGAGATTTCATGGGAGCTTTTATCTTTTAGTCTGGTGTCGATCTGATGAAAGACAACATGGCCCTGCAGAGAGTCCGTGAGGCTGCAGAGAAGGCCAAGTGTGAGCTGTCTTCCTCACTGCAGGTATATGGAAAAAAAAAAAAAAAAGACTGTCACCATTGAATGTTACCATTATCTCTAAAGTGAGAGTCCAGCTCTAAGTCAGCTGTCCAGGTCCTGTGTGTCTGGCTCAGTGTTACAGTGCTGGTAGAGGAAATCTCTGCACTAGTCCTCAGCTCGGCCGGTTCTGTTTTAGAGTCGGTTGATGCTGAGCTGTAGCAGAGCTCGGCTCAGTGAGAGTGGCCTGTCCCGGACACATGGCAGGACAGGCCTAGTACAGGGCCGAACATTCTATAAACTGTAACTACGGTGCATCCAGTAGTGCTGCAACAACAAATTGATTAAATCGATCCAAATCAATTCTTAAGAGTTGGTAACGAATTCAGCAGTCGATTCATTGGGTCTTGAGCACGTTAGTATTGAGGAATGCCCACACACTATGTTGTATAACCAGGGGAAACACAGAGCAGCATGGCTGAGGCTTTGGATGTTGGGCCAGATTTTTAAAGCTAGGTTTACATTATGTTTGCGGTGGCCACAGTAGCCCCCATTTGGACCAAACGTAGTGTGCCATTTATGCAACAAAACTTGAATATGAAGGAGGGAAAAAAGTGGCCAAAATCCCACAGCACACTACATTTCGGGCAAATGAGGCTGTTGTGGCCACCGGGAACATAATGTAAACCTAGCTTAAGATATCCTATGTGTCTAATTACTTTAGCCTACTGGGTAGTTTGACACTATTGTCCTAATTATAATGTATTCATCCGTCTCCGTATATCAGGCCACCAGACTAACATTACCTATTGTTGACTGTAACTAATACATACAATGCTAGTTTGATATCCTATAACCGGAGCTGGTTCAAGACTATATCTTGCTAGTCTCTAGCCACAACTAGTCAAGGTAGCAGGCTAATGCTCGCTAACTATACCTGAAGCCATTGCAGGGACGTTATTATTAGTAACTTGTCTGCAGCCTATATTGCTATGGGTTAAATACCAATCTTTGAGAATTGAGTCTTTTGTTTTTATCTGACGAATTGATTAGTTAATAAAATAATCTACAGATTAATGGATTATTCAAATTATCATTAGTTTCAGGTTTAGGGTTAGGGACCAATAACATTAACAGGCATCATTAGAATGAATTTAATGGTGGAGTTTGTTGCATTACTTGAGAATATGTCTAACATCAGCTTGGAGGTTACCCATTAATCCAGGGTCAGCAGTGTTTCCAAAACTGTAATAGAGATCACACAGGAGTTGTGATGAAAGTGTACTGTGGAAACACTAAAACTGTGGAAGAAGTTAGACTTGGCCCTGGATGATATGTTGGCATATAGGTACTTTAAATTCATTAGCGCCGCTTTCTAAAGCTATGAAACTGTGTAAAAGCATCAGCCCTGACTAAAAATAGCTACCTGAATATTTGTCTCCTATGCTCAGAATGAAGTTTACATGTTCTACCAGTAGGATACGTAGTTTAGACATGGATTTGTTGCACCTGTTAATGCACCTGACGTACACTGTTGCTTTTCAGATGTCTTCACAGCTGCGTTTGCTTGTGCTGACATGTCCTTCCAGGAGGACTGAAGTTGTTTTGTTTTTGTGTCCTATCATTTGTGTCTTTTCTGTGCAGACTGACATCAACCTGCCCTACTTGACCATGGACGCCTCAGGTCCCAAACATCTCAACATGAAGCTCACTCGTGCTCAGTTTGAAAGCATTGTTGCAGATCTGATCCGCCGCACCGTGGCTCCATGTCAGAAGGCCATGCAGGACGCAGAGGTGTCCAAGGGAGACATCGGAGAGGTGCTCCTGGTTGGAGGCATGAGCCGCATGCCTAAGGTACACAACACTCACTCAATCTGACCACCTCTGAACCTACACTGATTCTAGTCTTAAAATCCACTGAAAAGTAAAATCTGAAGTCAGGAGGACATCTGCTGGCCAAAAGTGGCATTTCAAATATTACAGATGAGCAGTATGTGGGGCCTCAACAAGCATTAAGACTCTTGAATAATCCATTATGTGATCTTTGTGAAGTCTGAAGTTCATAAAGCTAGATATAATTTGATAAATGACATGTTCCACGACATCCTATTAGCTGTGCTCTAATGTTAAACCATTACTGTCCTCTGTTCCCTATGTAATATATGATGTCACTCTTTAAACCCTTGGTTAAAGAGTGCTCATTAACGAATGAATGTGTGATTTATTTTAAATATTCATAAAAATTCAAGCGTTTACTCATTAGGAAAAAATTCAAAATATGGTGAGAATAGACCTTGTTCTTTCCATAGACCTATGAGCATGCTCAGGGCACTCCCTGCTGCTTGTTGAATGGGGGGGCAAAACAGCGCAGTGAGTGAGACCGATTTACTATAAAAATAGATGATTTGGGCTGTTTGTTTTTTTTTAAACACCATTTTCCTTGTTTTTTTTACCCTTGGCCCTTGCCACAGGGTGTTGTCATCAGTTTGTTGTCCATCCGTATGTGCAAAACCTTTGACGTGGACTGAAGGCCGAGGTTTTTCAAGTGCGGGCACATTTTGTTTTTACTGTTTGCAGTGTTGTAGTGATTTTCCTTTATATTTTTACTGTATTTTTGCCAAGTTTTGACTGTGTCACCGCTTTTTGGAGTTCAACCAGCTGCCAAAAAGCAGTGGGACTAATGTAGAAAAAAAAAGCCCAAAAACAAAACCTACTGGGCCAAAATTCAAATACTTGTTGTTGTTCAGTGTGTTCCAGGTCACAGTTCACGTTGAACATCCTAAATCTCTTATTGGTGTACATACTTAGTGTCTTCTTTAGTAAAAACCTGTAAAACTTCAATTCCTCTTTGTTTTTGACTGTTATTCCACCCTGTTTTGACCTTTAAAACGCACACTAAAACAAAACCACTGAAGAAAAGGAACACAAGCACATACTCACAGCAGCTTTTATGACACTGAAGCAAATGCAAATTTACATCAGCACGTTACATTGAAATAATGTCTCATGGGTCAAAGGGTTAAGCAGCACTTGCATATGATGTTCTCTAATCCAGGTTCAGCAGACAGTCCAGGACCTGTTCGGACGCGCTCCCAGCAAGTCGGTCAACCCCGATGAGGCCGTCGCCATTGGAGCAGCCATTCAGGGGGGTGTTTTGGCTGGTGATGTCACTGACGTGCTGTTGTTGGATGTGACGCCGCTGTCCCTGGGTATCGAGACTCTGGGCGGAGTTTTCACTAAACTCATCAACAGGAACACCACAATTCCCACCAAGAAGAGCCAGGTACCTCAGCTGCACACATGCGCCAAACGGCAACCCATATGAAGCCGATAATATACATGTACTCGAGTGGGTGAAAGTGCAAACGTCGCCTTCTACTCTTCTCCAGGTGTTCTCCACAGCAGCCGATGGACAGACTCAGGTAGAGATCAAAGTGTGTCAGGGTGAGAGAGAGATGGCAGCTGACAACAAGGTGCTGGGTCAGTTCACCCTGGTGGGAATCCCTCCTGCTCCCCGTGGCGTCCCTCAGATCGAGGTCACCTTCGACATTGACGCCAACGGCATCGTTCATGTCTCAGCCAAGGATAAAGGCACAGGCCGCGAACAGCAGAGTAAGTACAAACCTTGACTGTGTTCAATGTGGCAGGTCTCATTAAGATGGAATTAATTCTGTGTGAGAAACGTTAAAAGTAGAATTAACGGCATAGAGTTGTGACCTCAAGGACCAGTTGGAGTGTATTCTGTCAGAGTTTAGCAACATTATGTTATTCATCTGATGAAACTGCATTTTGGCAGTAATTGAAAGGTTTATTTTTCCCAGGAGTCTCTGTTTTAGTCCTTATATTGACTGTCGACTGTTAAGTTATTTGCAGATGTTAATGTCAGTGGTGTTTAAAGTCTAAATCCAGTAATGTGAATTTTAACTTTTGCATGATTTTCATTCCAATTTTGAAAAATGGAGAGGTACAGATTTTTTTTTTTTAGTCTTAGCCATTTAAATATAATGGTAGAACTAAAAGAGTTTTAAAAACAGAAATAGTATTGATGTCATTGAAACTATGACACTGGATGGAGTCGGGTTGTTTTACTGAAAAAGTAAAAAAAAACATGGCAATATTTTGTCTAAATCCAAAAAGCAAGTCCAAGCAGTTTGGATGTGAAACGGGTCTTTTAGCATTTGTAATGACTTTAAAAAGGCCTTAAAAGGATCCTTTTTAAATATCCTCTTTTCTTTGTCCAGTTGTTATCCAGTCTTCAGGAGGTCTCAGTAAAGACGACATCGAGAACATGATCAAGAACGCAGAGAGGTACGCGGAGGAGGACAGGAGGAGAAAGGTAAGGAGCTCCCATCACTGCAGCAGTTTAACATTAACATTCCTCTGATGAAATTCCACTTCAAACTAGTGTCTTCTGTTAAACAGAATACTGAATATTTTCACAATGTGTATTTATACTTACAGTCTGTACTTATAATTTTACAATAAGAAAAGCATTTGCAATCACAGAAAAAACATAGTCAGTTGAAAAATGTACAGACCAACAGCCTTGATTCCAGAGTTTTAATGGCTTTTAAAATTGGAAGTAATCGGTGTTTGTAGATAGAGCTCAGACTGAAGCTTGTTCCTGGCATCAGGAGCTGAAAACCCTTAAAGAGTTTTTCTTAATTCAGTCCTTATCTTTGGAAAAAACGGTTTCATTGAGTGTAGATTGTAACTGCCATGATTCTATGATAATAGTGAACATAAATAAGAGGGAAGTCTCCCCAAAATTCCTTTTTAAAGAAAAATATACCTGAGTTGACAAGCAGATAAGAGAAGACTTTAACATTGAGACACAGTTTGTAATAAATCTCAGAGCCCCGTGATAAACACTATCCAACAGGTGAAGAGAATGGTCAGGTGCATTCATATATTCATATATTTGTGTACAGGAAAGAGTGGAGGCTGTCAACATGGCGGAGGGCATCATCCACGACACAGAATCCAAGATGGAGGAGTTCAAAGACCAGCTTCCTGCTGATGAGGTACTAAACGGCTCATATATAGAGAGGAATCTGATGGAAAAAGTGAACCTAGGTGTGTTAATTTGTGTACATCCGTGCTCTCTGTCCACTCAGTGCACCAAACTGAAGGAGGAGATCTCAAAGGTCAGGGATCTTCTGGTCAACAAGGACTCAGAAACAGGAGAGAACATCAAGCAGGCAGCCACCACCCTGCAGCAGGCATCGCTCAAACTCTTTGAAATGGCCTACAAAAAGGTAGGAGGCCACATTCACACCACCGATGTAGTCTGAGTATGCTAATAGGACCATCAGCTGGCCTAGAGCCTTCAGGTTCATGTCATGGATTTCCTCAACACAAGTATTCATTCATATTTTAAGTTCATGGGACCTCAAACATTCCTAAAGCTCCTCACTAATTACTTTTTATCTTAGACTGAAGACTTAACGATCCCAATGATTATTTGCAGCAGTATTTCATCTAATGGCAGCTACAGCTGATGCAAGTAGTTGTTGATTGTTGGCTTTGTTTTCTAAAATATTAAGGCTAAGTTTTAGTCTTGTGTAATTTATAATGACTTCTTTGCCTTGACTTTATTACCCCGCCCCCTGAAGGGGAAGGGAGGGGTATTGTTTTTGGTTTGTTTTGTTTTAACACTAGCAGCAAAACTACTGGTTGATTTCATACCAAATTAGGTTTATAGATTGCCAGTGACCCAGAATAGATCTGACTACATTTTGGGAAAAGTAGTTAAAAGGTCTGATTTTTAATACATTTTTGAAATCTTTTTATTTTTTTTCCTTTTACTTATAATGGGTGAAATTTCAAATCTCTATGAAAACATCAATTTTGTGTCAATTTACTTCAAACTTGGCACAAATATAGAGTAGGGTTGTCCTTTGAAAAAAGGAATCATCCTGTATTTAGAAACAAAAGTATATGTTCTGTATTGAGCTGAAAAGGAACACACTTTTTTTTTTAAACAGAAAAAAGGAAAAATCACCCCCTCATTAATATCGAGGAAGTTGATATGCAGATATCATCACACACAGACATGATGACATCAGCTGGACTGATGCCAAAATAAGCTACAATATGTGTGAGGGGCGGGGTTTAATGTATTACAAACATTGCACTATTGCCATATCCATTATGCACCTCAATAACCATTACTGTCTTGTACTACTGCCACTGTAAATAGATGGGCATGTGCACTTAATACTTATTTTTTATATCACTTATTTATTCTTATTCTGTTTTTACCTCTTTTTTTAAAAAATCTGTATGGCATTTAACAAGGTGAAAGAGAACCACATCTCAATTCTCTCTCCTGTGTATGTAGTGAATTAATGATAAAAAAAAAAAATAAAATCTTTGAATCTCCAATGCCTTCTCTAACTGTTCACGTTACTGTCCTGCAGATGGCAGCAGAGCGTGAAAGCAGCAGCAGCAGCTCCAGCTCATCAGAGGGAGAGAAGAAGGAAGGCCAGCAGTAGAGGTTTTGCACTTTGTTGTCAAGTGGTGTCCATGACAACGGTGGACTCTGGGGGCTCAGGGTGGACTCGGGGAGGGGATGGGAGGGGTGTCTGTCCGGAAAGATGAGGTGAATCCTAGTCATTCTCACGATATTATACTATGATACTGTGTTTTGGCAGTAAAATGTTCAAGTAAGAAGATAAATGTCTGTGATTTCTCTTCCACATCCTGTGATATCCTGTATGTCTGTAATTAAATTGTCTCAGTCACTCTAAGTTGTTATTTTTACACAGCTGTTAATTTACATTGAGGTAGTGAAATTTGTTTTTCTTTTTTTGTCTGACGTCATATAGGCTTCATGTTTCTTGTTTTCGCTCAGTTCAGTCTTGTTCACTGTTGGCTGCTGGGTTTTACCGTCTTCATACTGTTTTATAGCTCAGTGTTCTACATTGACTTCAGGTGACTTTACGGTGCACTTAATACAACTTGGAGGTGTGAAATTGGTGTGTGGAAATATCTGAAATATATTTAAGTGCACGGTAAAGACTTCACACCTTTGCAGGACTACAGGACTGTCAGCTTTTGTTTCAACGCTTTCATTTGCAGCACTTGGAGAACTTGTGAACTCGGTCGTTCCTTCTGTTCTTTAACTTGTTTAAAAGGCCAGTTCAGGCCAAAGAACATCAGACTAGTTTTACTGACAAAAGGGGAGAACAAAATAAATATATTCTATAATTATCTCTCTCTCTATATCTATATA
>JAPQRP010000002.1:32537840-32549645 GCA_037367295.1 Apogon hyalosoma
AGATAAACAGTACCACAGTGCTTCAGTTTGAACATTTGACAGATAAACAGTACCACAGCGCTTCAGTTTCAGCTTCAGTTCGTCATGTCTTTATGTATTGTGATTGTCTCTCAACTCACCATATATGTTTCATCAGTAATTTATTTATTTTTTTAGCAATTACTAGAAATTTCAGGCGACCCCACGTGGAGTCCCGACCCCAAAGTTGAAAAACACTGAATTAGAAGTATAAAAGATAACTGGCAAAAAATCTGCACAAACAGGATCAAACAGTGAGGTGCATACTATTACAATAAACTGTAATGTGCAAAGTAAAATGTAAAATTATATTCTATTTTTACTGTGTGTTACGCTGCTGCACTACAATTTAGTTTGGGATGAATAAAATCAATCTGTCTGTCTGTCTATTACACAGATTCATCGTTGCAAGTGAAACATGTACAGGAAAAGTATTAAACTTACACATCGTTCTCCTGCTGCAGTATCTACTTCAATACTTTTGATGTTTATGTCACTATATTCTCCTTTGTCCTCAATATACAGTATGTGAATGTGCGACAAGGGCAACCATCTCCACAGTGTGTATGTATGTGTGTGTGTATATTGAAATTATAGATCTTAGTGGGAGTATCACTTTCAGGATTCTGCTCCAGTGTGTGTAGTGTGACTAATGGCTTCTGTCTGGGACATTTCCTCCTCTTAGCTCGGCCATCCATATATCTGTCTGTCCACGAGTCTGTCCTGGCCTGACCCCGTGCTGATGTCTCCTGTGTGTTTCTGTCTGCCTGCCTGTCTGTCTGTCTGTCAGTATCTCTCAGGACTCCGCAGTGACAAGTAAAGATGTTTAAAGAGTCTGAGGCAGATGTCCACCAAGATGGAATGACAACACCCCGCAGAGCTTTGAACACATCAGTCAGCGATGCATGCACACGCTGCAGCATTTAAAAAATGTTTTTAAATGTGAGATTTTCTGCTTCAGGTTTGTAAAGACGAGAGGCAGAATTAGAAAGAGTGAGAAAGCAGCTGTGGTTGATGAGGTAGAGGGTGAATGAACACAGGGAGCAGCAATAACAAAACAGTAAAATGGAAAATAATGCTCACAGTGGTTAGGTTTTAAATCACAATAAACAACACTAGATCTTCACACAATTCTACATGAAAGTTCTGGGTGAGAACCATAAGAACCGACAGAAAAAAAGAGACCTATGGCCCTGTATCTGACCGACATGTTCTATAAAGGATCAATACCAAGCTGAATTTGTGAGGTTGTCAGGTTCTGTTCTGTGTTAGTCCTGTGGTCTGGATGCAGATCAATCTCCCAATAGAAGTGGGTGGTGCTTTCACTGGAGGAGAACTCAACTAATTAGATGAAAGTCCATATATGACTTCCTATCAGTACTCAATAGGAACTGATATCTGTAACCATTTACATGTTATAAGAAAATGAAATATGACCCATTATAAATAAAGGCAAATTTTTAATATTTAAAAAAAAAAAACAACATAAAAATGCAAAAAAAAAAAAAAAATCTTAAAACTATAAACACATTTTAAAGACACTGTCCTAAGGAAGCTGCATATACAATATTAAATGAATCTGACTTGTAGTTTATTTGGAGAAGATGTTTGAAAAATTTGCAAGAAGACAACGACAAAGACAATGACGAAGACAAGAGCGAAGACGACAACGAAGACTACGCTGGACACACCTTCACAGTAGCTCTTAGCCTATCAGCTGGTGAGCTAAAAAGGAGCCACTGTGACACCTATTGATTTTTGCTGCCATTTTGAAACCATACGCTGACCATATCTGGACCAGGGAAGGGCCACCTTATGACAGTTTTTGAAGCTGAGGTTTTTGCTTTTTTGGAATGAAGAGACAAAGCAGTGTTAGATCAAAGCAGTTAAATTAAAATGTTACGTTATAATGATGTTGCTCTAAATCACAGAGACACATTTTTACATCATATCTACTTTGCACAACACTGAGTGAAAGACTCTGGAAGCACATTCTACATGTCTTTCCATAAAAACAGGTTATGGACGATGAACAGTATGGCTCTGCCTGACATTGTCCAAGGGGTTCAACTCAACTTGGAACACTGAATTTTACACACATCTATGTTTGGAACGATTGTGTTATGAACATGACTTTTCAAACACAAAATCTTATTGTCACTAATTTGAGCAGGTAGAGATGCTGCACATTAAATGACGTACGCATGTCCAGGATAGGATTCAGACGTTAAAAGCTGAAGCAGGTGTACATTCCATTTCAGTGTTTTTAGATTGGTTCATGATAGAGCTGTGTACTTTATTCTTTTTCACCACCACAGTGTTTCATGTGACGTCTTATCAGAGCTGTGATGTAAACAGATACATAACCCGTTCCCCCTCTGTGTTGTCTCTGACAGTAGCTGCTCAAATGTATGCATTTAAACGGAGTCCGTACTGTTCAACTGAGTTTCACATCACCATAAGTAAAGTAGTGACCGTGAATAAGTACAATGCTTGTATCTGTCATCACTCCCTCCTCCTCCTCCTCTCCTTCATCCTCACCCTTGAAACTAATTCAGTGTGTGACAACGTCCTGTTCCAAGCTGCAAAGCAGAATCATAAACACCAGATTTCCTCAGAGATGTTACCCGTTCCTGAAGAGCTGATAAATTTATCACCATGTAAACACTCTGACACCTTAAGATGCCTTCTAAAGAAGCAAAAGAAAGTCAAACTGAAATGTGCCCTAATTCATAAAAGATCTGCTTTTCACTGAGTAAATCCTTGACCTTAAGAATAAAAAGATGAAAAGTAAATTAAGTTGACTGACAGCAGCACTCAGTCTTCATTTACAGGTAATTCAATGGTTGAGATATATGGATTTGTATTACAGCGCTCCTTTCAGCCCACCTTCTATCCTACGCACTTCATTCTAATCCAGACAGTTGAAATGCCAATCTGTTTAAAGCTCTCATTTTTATCTGCAAAGAAGGATCATAAAACCATGATACCCTCCCAGATCGTTCACTGTTGTCTGGCTCCCAAAACACAGTTGAGCTGTTAGATGGCAGCTGGCTCCAAATTACAACAAACACATAGTCCTTTTCCTTGAGGTCGAGCTGAAAACATTACTTGTAATACATAAATCTCATCTCTGCCTGTGTTTGTATTTGTTGCCCATTGTCATTGGACAGTAAAATTGAAGAGTAAAAGTTGCAGCAGGACAAGACCAGTGAATCAAGCTCTGTCCTTCTAATTAAAATACAAATTTTTAGGTTTCTGTAGCACTCCTATGATTAAGTCAACTTGAATTCATGCACCCATTTTATGGAAATTATGTTCATATACAGATCAATTACAAATCCAATTACACCTTATGAATAAATGCAATGGCACCCACTCTTTTATTGCAAGGAAACCTAATTTCTCATAGAGGAATCTTCAAATTCACCAGCCTTTCCTCTGTGTGCAGGAGGTAGGAGTGGGTGGCATTACTCCAACATGTTTTATACTAAACCAAACCCTGGTACAATGTCTTCCACAAAACATAAACATAAAAACAATGCCACTGACATCTGTTCAACCATATCATTTTCTGAATTGAAATATGTTGTTGTCAAGGAACAATTCACTGAAATGTTTGCAATTTAAAAATAGCATCAAAAGTTAAATAAATAAGATTTCCAAGTGTGCTTTACAGTTTACATTAAGTTTTACAATCTGAAAAATATTTTTGACAGGAAAGTCAGAAAGAGAGAAACATAATACCTGTCTGGAACCATGAAAAAATATTTAACCCCAACTTTGTTGTGTTTGATGGGGTGTTACTCTGTCATAGTTTTTAAAATAATAATAATAATAATAATAATAATAATAATAATAATAATAATAATAGACTAGATTTATATAGTGATCTTCTATTAATGCACACTCAAAGCACATACATTGGATCTATTACTCATTCATTCACATATTCACTCTGATGGTGGTAAACTACATTATCATTAATGTGTACTGCATTTATGTCATTATACACCTATAATACTCTAACTCACTGGAGGTACTCTGCTGGAATCAGGATGAATATGTCTGTTCCAATGAGGCAGGATCGCCGTCATCCTCCTTTTCTCTATCTGTGCATTATTGCACATTATCCCTCTCCCTCATTCAGCGGTGGTTCTGACTTGAATGACACCCTGGCTGAGACCCCCCCACCCCCCCAACACCCTCAAATAAAACAAAAAAGAAAAAAACAAAACAAAACAAAACAAAACAATACAGGGTTGAGCAAACTGTGATGTTTATCTGTATGTCCACTAGGCTGTCTAAAAAACATAGAAAAAGTAACAGGATCTGTGTGGAAAATAATAATAATAATTTAATTTAAATCAAATAGACAACAGCCTATTGTCATGTGATGTGAGTAAAGTGCTCACATATTTCCAAGTTGCCATTCTTGAACTTGTTCAATGAATGATCCTCTTTAAAGCAATTTGCAGCAGAAACAAAAAAGGCTGTTGTTCTTCTCTGAATATGTCAGCCAACTTCTAACCATCTTCTCACCACTAACTAATGTCTTCTTGAAATAATGGTGGTGGTAACTTCTCCCATCACTCTCATTCTTACTGAAAATCAAGTCAGGTGGTACCTTACTTCGTCCTCTGTAAACCTACTCTATCTGAATCCTGTCAGTCAGAGGTGAGGGCTAATTGGCAGCTCAGTCAACAGAGGCTCCTGCTCAGCAGTGGGACTCAAGTGGGTTCAACTCCAGGCATTTCTATTGGACAGCAGATCAGCACATAAAGTACAAAGCAGTGGAACAGAACACATAAGCCTACACAGACATGATGAGAAATATTAAAAGCACATAAAATGACTATTGTCTGGTCAAAATGTTGGCAGGAAAACAAACACATAGACACACACAGACCCACACACACACAAACACACACCCACACACACACAAACACACACACACACACACACACATACGCACTTGCAAAAACTCACCTGAAGGATCCTCCTGCTGGGGAGAAGTAGAAGCAAACCAGTCTTCATCCTCAGTATCAGACACTAGTGGACACACTGTCCTAAAGGACATGGATGGCAGCTGTTCCTCAAGTGTCCAGTCCATTCCAGAGGCCTGTGTCTCTGAGGAGGTAGATGGCAGCTCCTCAACCTGAGGCACTGAGAACATTCCAGAAGCTGAGGGGTAGATGGCAGCTCATCCTGACCAGTGGTATGGGATGAATGATCCAAAATATTTCAGAAGTGCCCCTGAAACTGCATCAGCAGGCAGTACATTCTTACTCTGAATGTCTGAATTATACATTTAAATAAACACATCATTGCATGTTATTACTGTCTGTCCTTACACGCTAATACTCTAACTTTCAGGAGGAACAGGGCACACTTTCAGTGATGACTTGTTCAGATACAGACTACCTTTATCACCAAATAGAGCTTTAGCAATTAACAAATGTTCGTCTCTGAAAGTACTTTACTGTATTGTAAATTTCATTAGCTAAATACAGGACAGGACCCGATGACATCAACCCAAATGATCAATAGAAATATTAACTGAACTTGTAGCATTAACAGTCTTGTTGCACACACATTATTATGGTGAAATTCTATCATGTTTGTTAGTCCAGTTCAACTGGAGTATAGCTGTAGTAGAGCAGAGCTAGCATCACAGCTAACGCTAACAAACAGAAGAGTTAGAACCTGCCCAATTAACCTTAGGCCTGTTTTCATGACATGGACAGAACATGTCCATACCTTTATCTTTCGTCCATTTCTCCTCTTCTTCTTTTCTTCTTTCACAGGTCAACAGTCTCACCCCTCCTCCTTCTCTCACTGTTTCTGTGCGCGTGCCGCACTATCACAGCAAGCAGGGGCACGTGCACGCATGACAGAGGGGGCACCATTTTACCAATTTTACCATTTTACCACTACATACATACATACATACATACATACATACATACATACATACATACAGACAGACAGACAGACAGACAGACAGACAGACAGACAGACAGACAGACAGACAGACAGATAGATAGATAGATAGATAGATAGATAGATAGATAGGAACTACATGGTGCCAGATCTCCCCAGCCTGTTCGATGGCCACGTCTGGCCCATGTACCTGAAACACAAAAACATCATGAGCATAAGCAGCGGACAACAGTCAGAACCTGTTCCTCCAACCCAAAGGTACAGGGAAGCAACCCTTTCGTCCGCCGGGGTGAACTCCAACATGCAGGTATCTAAAAGCCCCCCCTGCCCTCTGCCTTTCACTCAAGGCAACTTCAGCAAAAGAGACAGTCCAACCCCGCTCCAGAACTGACTCTGTGTCGAGGTGAGGCCAACTATATCTTGCCGGTAATGCTCAACCTCCTCCACAAGCTCCTGCTCCTTCCCCACCAGGAAGGTGATGTTCCATGTTCCAAAAGCCAGCTTCTGTAACTGAGGATCGGACTGCCAAGGCCCTCGCCTTGGTCTGATGTCCAGTCCACAATGCTCAGGACCCTTCTACTTCCTCCTGTGGGTGGTGATGAGCCCATGTCTCCGGTTTGGGCTGGGCCTGGCCGGACCCCATGGGCAAAGGCCCGGCCACCAGGTGCTTGCCCACGGACCCAACCACAGGTCTAGCTCCAGAGAGGAGCCCCAGTAACCCCCCAGGCCAGGTACATGGTCTTTTGATATTTGTTACCATCAGGGTCTTCTGAACCATTCTTCATCTGGCTCTTCACCTAGGACCAATCTGCCATGGGAGACCCTACCAGGGCAAAATGCCCCTTGACAACATAGCTCCCAGGGTCATTAGGGCTCTCAAACTCCTCCACCATGGTAAGGTGAAGGTTCAAGAAGCAAATCAGTAAAGTCAAATTCAGTTTTTCATAATTTATTGGTCATTTTTTCTCTTAATACACTGTAAATGGGTGCAGCTACAAAGTAGATCTGCAAAATAAGTCTTTGAGAAAATGGAGGTAAATGGCAATGCCCTCTCTATTCTAATCTGCTCAGATGCTGGAGTCTGGGGGCAGCCACAGTCCAATAAAAAGAGACAGGCTATGACCAGATAAGTGTAGAAAAAAAGAGTGACATGGAGAAAATGTAAAGCACTAATGGAAAACAATGACTAAAGGCTATAAAATGGATGAAGAGAGGGGAAAGAAACAAATCAGAAGACAAGAGTAAAGAAAGGAAATGGATGCATAATCAGTGCTTTTTTTTCGCAGTAACACGTATCCCACTGCATGTGTTAACATTTATATCAAAGCAGCCAAAACCGACGAACAGATGGGCAAATAAATTACAAATTTATCATGCAACAGGTGAGAATTATATGTGTTGCTCTGCCTTTAAATCACAGGAAATTATGTGTCTATATGTGAATGTAAATGCAGAATGTTGATATTTTCTGTTTGAGCAAAAACATACAAATTTCTTCTTCACCAGTGCTAACAAACAAACTAAAAACAAACTTTCTCCAATGTCTGCAGGCGACCATACATCCAGTCACTGGGTTGTTTTGACTGAGTGTGACAGAGTGATGTCCAGCCAGGAAACAGTGAAGCCATACAACTTTATGGGCCGTGCAATGGCCCTGCTGTCAGTGCTAATGTAAGACCGTAGCAGAACGCCCCGACAGAAGAGAGCTGTTTGTGCTGGGGCCAGTGTCTGCTGGCTGCAACATGCACCACTCTTTGGCTCGTGAAGGCTGGACAACCAAAGTGACAACCAAGCTTAGTGATGGAGGAAGGTGGATGTCAGCAGTCTGGCTTCACCTGCATGGATGTGGAGCAGATCCTCGCTGGATTTTGCCGGTTCAAAATTAGACTTAAAACTCCCACGTGTAGAACAAGAGTGTCAAACATACATCCTGGGAGCCAAAACCGGCCCGCCAAAGGGTCCAATCCAGCCCGTTGGATGAATTTGTGAAATACAAAAATTACACTGAAGATATTAACAATCAAGGACGTCAAAATCATTTTAGTTCAGGGGTCACATACAAACCAATGTGATATAATGAAAATGATGATGGACTTTATTTCAAACATAAGTAGGAATAAATTATAAAGGTGAACAAAAGGCAAAAAGAAATTACAAATTCAAACGGAACACTCAAAAATATCGAAGGTAATAAGTTAACAAAAAAAAAAGTCCTATAAATAATGACAACTCAAAATTTTTTGCTGTGTGTTAGTGTAAAAAAGTAGTGCTGTCAAATGATTACTATTTTAATCAGATTAATCACAGGGTTGCTTTGGATTAATCTTGATTAATCATGATTAAATATTATTCATTTTAAATCTATATTAATCGTGTTTCATTTTGCATGAGCAGACTCAAGAAAGAAGGGAATATATATGCACTTTATGTGTTTATTAAACACCTTCAGCAGTTTCAACGAAACAACTGGAAACAAAACAACTTGAAACAACTGTTCTGTCTTGTTTTTTTTTGTCCTCATATTTCCATCCAGAGGCCGATGTGCTGTTTACTGTCTTCCATTTTTATGAGTTGGTTCTGCTACCTGTCACTACCGGATCAACTGACCATTTGTTCATGCACGACGGTAACTCTACTTGGACAAACTGACCCAAATGCATTAGCAGAGATGTTCAGAGTCATTCTGCTCTGCAGATAGGCTAATTGCATTAAATGTTTTAATCAGATTAATCACGATGATGGATTAATCCATGTTAACACATTCATTTTGACAGCCCTAGTAAAAAGTAAAATTACATGAACATTCACATTTATAAACTATCCTTTCACAAAAAAATGTAAATGAACTGAACAAATATGAACAACATGAAATGTCTTAAGAGAAGCACATGCAGTTTTAACAATATTCTGCCTGTTACTAAATGTTTTGTGTATTTGTAGATCCACTGTGATGTCTAAGATGTAATGTCCATGTATAAATGATAAACCGAGGCATGATAAAGTTAATATTGCACTTATTTTTCTTAAGAATTCCATGTTGGTTAGGGCTTTTCATGTCATTTTGTCGACGTAAACATTTTCATCATGCAATTTTACTTCTTTTACTGTTATTATTTTACTGGAGGTCATATTGGGCTGAATGTGGCCCCTGAACTAAGCTCCTGGTGTAGAAGTTTCATGTGGTCTTTCAAATGACTGTTGACGAGTGCCTGACAAGTTTAAAAATGTACTTATCTGCTCATTAGACATTGAAAATATAATTATAATTCCTCAGCAAATAACTAGAGAAGAAATGCAGTAATGTTACTTGTTACTCCACTGAATTCCATCCTACACCCCCAAGAGGATGAGAACCACAACATTAAAACCAACTTTACAATAAATTAGTGGGAGTTGCTGTTCAGGTAGAGCCTACAGCGTCCCCATAGCTCCAATGTCTGCCCTAAGCTAACTCATACAACGCAAAATTCTTACACCACCTTTAGCTTTCTTGTTGTTGTAAGGTTACGATAAATATATGTTTATTTCTCAGTCTCTTTTCTTCACATACGAGAAGAAAATACAAGAAATATGTGCACAGTATTGAAATAACAAAAATGTCTGACTTAATGGCTTCTACAGGCAGAAATGATCAAACCACAAGAAATATTTGTCATGTTTTGAATTAAACCTTGTGTAACTCATCAGAAAGTTAATACAGTAATTCTCACATTTCAACAAAAGACATGTTAAAAGCAAAGAGAAGCCAAAGTATACACTTAAGACTTTGGTCTGAAAAATCCGATTTTTTAGTAAGATTGTTGTTTTTAACCCATAAAACCCCAAACATCCACTGGTGACCAAAAGCATCTACAGATCCAAACTGTTTAATACTTGTTGATCCACTAATCCTAGCAATACATGTTAAAAATTGGTGTAAAATACAGTTTGTCATCTTTTCATGGTCATCAGATATGAGCCATTTGGATGTTCAGAGGCTCCGTAGTGAACGTGAAAACACCGTCATCTTCTACAGCATTGATTCACCAGTAAAACCCATGGAGTTGGATCAATGACAGTGGATGGACACACTGGGTTTATGTCCAGTTAATGATAGATTTGCTGAAAAAGTCACTTTTCTTCAGTTTTCCCAAATTTTTTAAATGTAATTACCTTTGAATTTACTCTGAGCTTTAATGAACATCCGCATGAACAGTGAATTAAATGTAGGAAAATACATGATTTACACTGAAAATGCAACATACAGAGGATAATATTTTAATAAATGTGATAAATCACTTATGAAAGTTTAAATATACAGTAAAAATTCATTTGGGAACTGACACAACAGTAACTCTGGGTCCCTACAGGTTAAGCCTTGCGTAACTCACCAGACAATTAAATCTCACGTTTCAACAAAACACGTTACAAGCAAAGAAAAACCACAGTAAATACTTGAGACTTTGGTCTGAAAAATCTGTTTTTCTAGCGAAATTTTTGTTTTTTATTAAATTACACATTTCTTGTGTACAAAAAAAACTAAGGGTGGTCTAAGACTTTTTCACAGAACTGTACCGTCAAGGCTGCTAACATCAGGTCCAGGCCCTGGGTCAATGAAGGGCCCTCTTTAGAATCAGAAAGCATTATTACAACGAGATATTTTGACAAACTGTACACAGAATATTTGTACATTAAACAGTCCTTTGAGTTTACTTACTTATAGCATAAAAAGTAGTTTGGGTTTTCATGCCCCTAACAGGAAACTTACCTCCAGGAAACTTTCAAAATGACCAGCTGTCAGAAGACGGGGTCTCAAATAAGAGAGAAACGAAAAAGGGAAACTGATAGTAATGGTTCAAGGCATTTTATGGCCAGGTATTTGAAGAAAAGTGGTCAAACAGAAGATGCAGCTGCAAAAAAAAAAAAAAAATCTGTCTTTTATAAAAGCCTAATTTAATGCATCCTGAGTCTGTGCAGGGAAGGACTGTAGCTGCATCTGAGGAGGAGGGACTCATACTTCAGGTGAGAGCAGAGCATGGAGAAAAGGAAACACAACACTTGTACCACCCTAACTACCACTGGAAGAAAAACCAAAACAATATCAGTCTGTTTTCACTCCTGGTTAAAACTGCAGAAACATAAGGGCACTGAGTCCAAAGTCATGCACCGTCACAGGTTGGTTGGTCAAACTAAATCACCTGTAGGAGTGAATGTGACAGTGACTGGCTGTTAGTCTGTGCATGTCAGCCCTGTGATGAGGCGGTGACACGTTCAGGGGAATCTCCCCTTCACTGCTGGTAGCTGAGATGGGCTTTGGCACCCCGCAGCCCTCTCAATGATTCAGCAATTTAGGAAATGAATGAATGAGTGAATGAATTAATATATTACTGATAGCATATGACACTGGCTAAAACAAAATCCGAGATGCAAGCATTTGTAACAATTCTGATTTTACTGTAATTTTATTTAACTTTCATGTGACTTAAATATTTACATTTGCTGCATTTCTGTTTATGTTTGTATGTGTATGTGTGTATGTATGTATTTTTTTAACATCTGTGATTGTACATTGTTATTTTTCTGCAACCTTAACTGCTTTTTTTTTTTTTTTTACCTCTTTTTTCCTTCTTTCTTTTTTTCTCTGCTAAAAGCCTGACTAGGGACTGGAGATGGAAACTAGCAATAGCTACACACATGGACAAAATTGTTGGTCCCCCTCTGTTAATGAAAGAAAAACCCACAATAGTCACAGAAATAACTTGAATCTGATAAAAATAATAATAAATACAAATTCCATGAAAATTAACCAATGAAAATCAGACATTGCTTTTGAATTGTGGTTCAACAGAATTATTTTAAAAAACA
>JAPQRP010000002.1:32703815-32716745 GCA_037367295.1 Apogon hyalosoma
TCCAGCACACCTGACGGTCATTATCAGGCTTCTGCAGAGCTTGATAATAGGCTGATCATTTGAATCAGGTGTGTTGGAAGAGGGAAACATCTAAAACATGCAGGACTGTGGTTCTCGAGGACCAGGGTTAGGCACCCCTGGCCTAAGCTTTGTAGTAAAGTTTGCATTTAGCACAGTGTTACCAAGCATTTTCAGTAGTTTCATGTTCAGGGTCACATAAATGACCTCCTTTAACACAATATAAAGGCATGAATGGAGTCTACAGTAGAAGGTCATGTATTGGCTCATTTACTGTGTACATCATTAAGGGATATAGCAGGTATGTTTAGATAAAAACTGAGAGCTTGAATTCCTTAAAGCTGATGTACAACAAATTATCTACATTCCATACTTGTGCATTTTGACATTTTTTGTGTTCTTGTAAATCTGTGCTTATCATGTTTGTGGAACATTAGAATGGATACATCAGTTTTCCGTCTTGTGCACTACTTTAGTTGATCATAGAAAATTCTGGAAGGAAATTTTCTTGCCAGTAAAATACTAAGATTTGCACCGCAACTTTAAACACTGTCTTTTGTCACAGTTAATCAGCTATTATTATAAAGAGAGAAAGTCTCCATATGTGTGTGTTTTTACTTATTAAACCTGGCAGAACTGCTGGAACGTCACTAATGCGCTTTGTGACTTTGCTTACTGTGCGCTCTCATGAATAAGTGCGCTTAACTCCGCAGTGTTTTAGTGACCATGCAGAGTAAAGAACCCCATTGTGTTGCTCTGTGGCCATGGTAATGATACATCAAGCTGTGGAGGGAGAATTTCACTCCAGCCTATTTAACTGTATGCAAAAGTTTGAAATGCACATGGCTAGAGTTAATGATGGGTGCATTCTGTACTTTAGAATTGACTAAACACTGTGAAATAGTGTTGCTGGGGACATTTTCTAACATTTTTCTGACAGTGTTGCAAGGACAAAATGGGGCAAAGCAGAGACAGTGAGCCACAGACATTAAAAATGACAGGTTAAATGTAAGTAATTATCATTTGAATTTATAACTGGGCAAAGTTTTTATGACAAAGCTGGCTGAAGGTGATGTTAGTGGGATAATTTCACACCCAAAGACAGCAGCCTGACAGATGTTACTACTTCAACTGCCCAAAGGCCACTTTGGTTCAAATTCCTGCTTATCAACTTGACATCACTTTTTTATTTCCAGGTCATAAATGTCAAGTATTGTAACATTAACAATGAAGAACAAAGCTCAGTGAGAATGATGGTAGTGACCACGGTATTCATCTATTATTATGTCCTTCCTGATGAGAGTTTAATGTGACTTGTGGCATTGACCAGCTGTCTGTAGCAGCCCCGTATCCTCCAGTACACACTGGAACAACAGCATCTCAACCAAATCAGTGTCTTGTTTTTTACGTAACGGCCTCTAGAGATGACATGAAGACATGAGCAAACACACAACCACCATGTCGGCTGCACTGATGGAAGAAATGATTATTTTTTTTACCAGAACTTAAGTGGAGCTAACATATGAATATCTGCAACATATCATCGCCTTTTCCTGAATTTGAATGTTAGTTACTGAAGATTGAAAAAAAAAAAAAAAAGAAAAAACCTCAACAGGAAGTGGTGAGAATCACTTTGCTGGTTATGGCTTGTTATTAACTCTTTAAAGGGCACTCATTGAAATACTCTGGAGGATATAACAAGGTTTTATAACTTCTGTGAAATTTTTCTGATTTTTTTAATTGTTATGAAGAAAATCAAGGTGAATGAAGTTACCGCATTTGATTCCTTACCCAAAAGTGACACAAAAAAAAAAAAAAATCCAAGAAGTTTATATATAAAAATACAAGAAAAACACATGTAAGATGAAAGGAACATGTATTTTAGAACATTAGACCGACATCAGTGCTGATCCAGACCCCTGTCCACATCCACATGATCCTTTTGAACATCATTCCTTACATTAGTACCGTTACTTCACGGTACCGAACAAAGCAGGTCCACTCACTGTTCATGCAGACCACTGTACAACCATTTCCCCCACAGAAACTATTACATATTATTGTAGACACGAAGCTCACTGAAGTTCAACTGTAGCACTAGGTGACCGGGAAAGTTGTTGGTTGAAGGCCACCCAAAAATCATAATCATTACGAAAACACACAGTTGCGTTTGTAGCTTTATTAGTATCTGAGAGAAGAAAAGCATAAATATGGGCACTAAGCAGCGTAAGTAAGTAGAGAAGTTAAGAACTTAGTGGCATCAAGTGGCTTACGTGTAAACTGCAACCAAATAAATAGCTCTGCCTCACACTCCCCTACTGTAGACGCTAAAAACCCAATGGAACCAGTGTTTGGTTTGACTGTTTTTGACATTCTAGTTACAGAGATATTAACCTAAATCCACACCCAAACATAGAAGTTAACAGGAATGCACATTAACACTGGACCGGCTATAAAATTGAAAAATGTAATGCAGTAACATGGTGGATTCCATAGAAGTAACCCTACTCCATTTGTACATATAAATGTCTCATTCTAAGGAAACAAAATCACCAAATTTTTTTTTTTTTGTCTTGAGTGAATATATAGTAATGAAAACTTAACCCTGTAAAGCCTGAACCATTAAATCAGTGACAGAAAATTCCAGTTCTTTGAAACTGGAGCCTTTTTGGTCCTTCTGAACTTTTTTTTTTTTTTTTCCCCAAATATCAATTTCCATGTATCAGTTTCAATTTTGTATCATATTTGATACATCAGGTCTCAATGCTCAAATATTATTATTTTTGTACAAACAAAAACATAATACAACACAAACATGTCTAACAAATTGGTAATTCCTTTTCAAAATTGGCAAAGTTCTTCCTCCTTCCTCCTTAAGGACAGTCTTGTAGTGTCACTGGAAAGGCCTGTGGTGAATGAATTCCTCCCCCTGGTGGATTATCTGTGTATTGTATGTATCTAATTGTATACATCAGGTTTTTCAAGAAAAAAAAAAAATCACACTGATCATGTGACTTCAAAACTCATGTATCACGATATAATATGTTTGGGATTATAGGGTTAAATGTGGACGCTGTATTTATTTTCTGCAGTTACCCCCTAACTGCTCCAAAATTGTATATATTAAGCCATTCAGAAAATCCAAAAACTCTCTTGGACTGAGATCAGACTGGAATAATCATACTGTATGTACTGCTGTCATCACTCTCTTCCATACTAAGTTCTGCTATTTATGGAAATTATTCTCTTCAAATCTCAACACTGCCTCCACAGTTCCCTGTGGCACTGCTCCGTATTCTCCGTCTGGGTTCGCATCGGCAAACTCCCAGAAAACAGGCAGAATTTCGTACAGAATATACACAGAGGACGGACAGAACGCTCAGTCTGTATCCGTGTTTGCTTCTTTAACGTACAGCATAAATGAACTCTTACTGTACTGTTTACACTTGTTCCACAATGTATCAGAGAAATAGAAGTGGGTAAGACTGGATTTATTTGTTCGCCTATGTATCCAAATAAAGAAAAGACTGAAAATGTGTCAAAACCGAATATCTCAGAAGCTGTAATGCCTAATTGGAAAAAAAAAAAAAAAAAAGCAAAAACACTTTGGTGACTAATCGATTTTCAAAATAGCTACAAATTAATTTCTATCAACTAGTCGACTATAATGATTAATGCAGCTGTTTGACATTTTATTGCCCTTTCGGTGAACGCCAATAACCGAGCATGTAATTGTCCACAGAGCATCATTCCTCTAATACTGTATGTATGGGAAGTGTAGACAGCAGCCTCCATTCTCCTCATTCACTTTAGTGTAAAATGTGCCGTTTCCTTTCAGGGAAAAACTGACAGCCATTTCCGTCTTCTGCCTCTTTCTGTCAATCATCACTCCTCTGCTTCAACTTTGTCAAATGTCAGTGAGCAGAGAGCAGGCCATGGGCTATTACTGGCATTCACCGGTGACATGAGGAACACCAACACATAAACCCAAACAAGCACAAAGAAACACATACACACGCTTCACAGCCGCACTTGTGGAGAAATGTCGTGGCATATATGTAGGCAGGAAGAAGGGTTGTTTTGTGATTGATGCTGACAGTGTAATCCAGTTTCACACTGCTGAGAACACACACTCACTTGCACAAAGGGGAGAAAGAGCACATTGCATTGAGTGTGCCTAATTTTGTCAAGTGTGTGATTAATGCAACACACATACGCTTCGTATAAGTGTGTTTTATGTTTTTTTTTATGTCAGTGTATGTGCCAATGTGTTGCATGGCTCCACTGACTTTAAAAACACCTCTGTTCGATGAAAATAAAGCAGGGCTGAAAGGGCAAACACTGACAGAGGACGACAAAGGAAGAAGTAGGGATCTCATCTTGTCAATAAAACTCACACATTAACACCTAATTATCGATCCAACCAGAACTCCAAAGTCCAAGCTTTAAATGAATACAATAACAAAATGTTTGCAGAGATCAGTTTTTTTTTCTTAATGTCAAAATCCATAAGTAGTTCCTTTCTGTAACTGTTATAAACTGTAAATGCATCCTTATCTGAATGGACAGACATGTATTTTGACATTCTGAGTTGAAAACAGTGACTGTGTTTACATGCATACTGATCTTCAGTTTTCTCTGAAAAAGACAGTATTCTGAATAAACTGTTTACATGGTCAATGAAAATGAATATTCCTCTAATAATCCTCTTTAAATGCAGCCATGCACCGGTAAAAATAATGTTTTCACACAGTTTTCCACTGGTGGCAGGTGTTGCACTTTGTGAACGCAGCTTCCATTTTTACTCAATCAAATATGTTCTGAAAATGGCTCCATCCATCCATCCATCCATCCATCCATCCATCCATCCATCCATCCATCCATCCATCCATCCATCCATCCATCCTCTTTCCATCCATCCATCCGTCCGTCCGTCCATCCATCCATCCATCCTCTTTCCGTCTGTCCTTCCACCATCCATCCATCCATCCGTCCGTCCATCCATCCATCCATCCATCCATCTCCTCCGAGGGGAAACCCCAGTGTTCCCAGGCCAGCTGACAGCTATAATCCCTCCAGTGTGTCCTGGGTCTGCCACAGGGTCTCCTCCCGGTTGGACATACTGAAACCCCTCACCAGGGAGTCGTCCAGGAGGCCAGCCTGACCTGTTGCTTGAACCATGTCAACTGGTTCCTCTCAGTGTGGAGGAACATTGCCTCTACTTTGAGCCCCTCTCAGATGGCCGAACTCCTCACCCTATCACTAATCTCACCCTGCGCAGAGAACTCATTAGCGCCGCTTGTATCTGCCATCTGGAAAAATGTCTTTTCTGTCATTGTGTCTAACAGTAAACGCATTTCTTCATCTGATCAGACATGTTGACAATGCTTTGGAGTTTCTGTCTCTACCAGAGAGGTCCTTTGTCTATAGCCCAGGTGTCCACAAACAGAGATCTTGCCTGCAACAATCCTTGACTGTGTTCCAACATTATATCCTTAACTTTTGGGTTCGTTCCAATGTTGATTCAACATATTTTGAATGTTCAAGATGTATTGAATGAACAAAATACCCAATAATCTTCTGTCTTAGGGGTGTCAACCTTTTGGAAACTTTAGATCTATATATAAAAACAATGCATGGTTTGGATTCATTTATGTTAGAATGATCTACAGCTAGCATAAAAATACATACATCCTCTGGAACATAGTGTTTGTTTTTTGAGTTGATAATTTGTACTAGCAGGTATTTGTCAGTAGGTTTTAATGTAAATCACTCAGTGTTTTACAGTAACAGTGCAACTTTACTGAAAGCGGAATCTTTGTCATTTCAGTGGATGGCTCGTCCTAAACCTCAGTGTGCAGTAAACCTTATGCACCTGTATTGGCTGATCATGCTCTACTTATTACATCTCTCTGTCTCTGGATCTTATGTAAATCAGGGCTTAATCCAGTTAAATTATTCAAGTCATGCAAAAACATTTAATTGGACAAAAGGGATTTTTGAGGACATTTCTATAGCATCTTAAAGTTGTACATTCTAACACCCTCGAGTGTATATTCTGTCATTGTTGATCCCTTCACCGGCAGTGGCAACTTCTTAATAAAGCCAAACAGACAAGGGAATTATCATAGTGGGGAGAGAGCTTTAAACTCATTTACCTTTTTCAGACAGATCCATGTCCTTATATCCTCCCTGCTCACAGCGGCCTTCTGTGGCTGCTCTTGTATTATTCAACGTGCCAGTCATCCTTATGCCTCCCTCTCTTCACAGAGTGACATGTCTTTTAACAGGGGGCCTTATTAGGCAGCTCAGGGATGACTTTCTCTTCTGTGCGATTATATGCTATCCCCCATACTGGAATGAATCTCCAAACCTGCCTTCCTCCTTTTGTGCTTCCATTCTAGCCTCTTCCTTCCTCTCTTGCTTTCCAGGTGTCCGTCTTTTTATTATTTCCACTTCTTCTTCTTCTTCTCCTTCTGGCCCTCTGTGGTGTCCCCCCCCATCCCCTCTTTAGTCGATTTCTTTCTTCCTTATGTCATGCTTGTGCTTGGATTTTTCACATTTTTAGGTCTCTCTCTGTCTCTTCTCTGCCCGACTTTGCCCTTAGCCATGTTGCCATCCAACTGTCAAAGAAATGTTTGAGCAAACTTTTGAGACGAAGCCCGGAATGAGGAATGAATGCATTTGTGTCCATTAGCTGTCTGTGTTGAGGCAATTAAAAGAGCTTCTTGAATGCAGAGCTGTGCGTCATACATCAGTGAATAACTTTCATCTGATGACAAAAGGTTTGTACCAGTGGAACTACAAGTGAGACTGTTCTGCTGCACACCTCATTGCGGGGAACCCACATTCACTGATGGAAACCAGGTCAGATCACTTGCCTCTGAACTTTACTGAGCCTGATTTTAAAAGTGTTTCCATGTAACAAAGCTAGAAGCCACAGGGAGAACCATGAAAGGAAAAGTACCAGAGTAAATATCGTATGTATCATTTGCTCTGTGCTATAATAAGCTATTCATGTTTCTAGAAGTTATATGTTTCTTAACCTTTTAACCCCTGAGACATTATTCCAGGTAAACATGCTGCTGTGGATTTGCACCTGTTTCAGTGTCATAAAAGCAGCTGAGTATGTGCTTGTGTTTCTTTTCTTCAGTGGTTTTGCTTTACGGTGCGTTTTAGGGTCAAAACAGGGTGGAATAACAGTAAAAGACAAAGAGAGGAATTGAAGTTTGACAGTGCTGATGTTGAACATGAACTGTGAACTGGGATACACTGAATTTGAATTTGGGCCCAGTAGTTTTTATTTTCGGCTCTTTTTTTCTAAATCAGTCCAGCTGTTTTTTGGCACCTGGTTGAACTCTAAAAAGCAGTTACATGAGCAAAACTAGGTAAAAATCCAGTCAAAAAAAAAAAAAAAAGAACAAGAAGAAGAAAAATCACCACAATACTGCAAACAACAATGAAAACAAACAAAAAAAAAAAAACACAAGGAAAATTGTGTATTAAAAAAAAAAAAAAAGCCTAAACCATCTATTTTTATAGTCTCGGTCTCACTCACTGCTCTGTGTTTTGCCTACCTAAGTCTCATAATCAAATTAACCCACGTAGAAGAAACACTGCCATTTCAGCATCAAATGCCATTGTTTTCAATTACAGCTGTGTCCAGAGGTGAAAACATCATCCGTGCTTCTAGCTTTTATCACTTCTCGTGTTCTTTGACACTAAAAGTTGTTTCTTAGTGGTTATCATCCCATCTCATCGCTTCCTAACACTTTGGTCAAAGACCTCACTATGGAACACCAGCAACGTAATTCACTACTCCCTGTAGTGGTCACACGAATCCGTTTTTCTCTCAGCAAGAATATACTCAGTTCATATCTCATTATCCAGTAACATTGTCATTTTTGGCATAATGTCATTCTAAACACTATAATTGATCCATAGTTTGATCTATGATTGAAATATTTGAAAGTGGAAATGCTACATATAACCCAATAAATGAAGTATTTGCTTCCTTGGTAAAGTTAAACTGAAGATGACCTACAAAGTATTTAATGAAAGACAAAAATGTAACAAGTCAGTCATGTTTTTCATAGACAAAAACTCGACAGACACAGAGTTGAGTCCCCACTTTCTTTGACAATAATTCATTTGATGTAAGGCATTGACATTTTTAGTGAGGCCACAGAGGTTTTCTATTAAAAATTGTCTTAGTTGTGTGTGGGATCAAGGCCATATAACTCAGATGTCTGGTTTCCATACCAACAGGTAATTGCTTTTCAAAGTTATGCAGATCTTGCACACATTTTTCCCGCACTACTCGACTCAATCTTTAAATTCTGTTTTATGTTGACGAACTTCAAGTAGTTTGCTGTGTTTCCAAAGAACCACTTGATCAGTGGTGGTTTCTGGCATGTGCATTACGCCCGGCTGCTCAGGGCGACCATTGCTGGGGGGGTGGCAATGCACCCGAAATAATAAAAAAAACAAAAAAAACAATGTGAAATGGTTTTCTGTTGTGTAATGCAGTGTTTCTCAACCTTTTTTGAACAAAGCCCCATCAATGGCAGTATCAGCCTCCTGCCAGCCCCCCATCCACAAAAAAATGTGGGAGATGTGGTACGTTATTGTAAAAGTACCACGACAGACCTGTATGAGAAGGGGGGGGTCTCTCTTAGGGTGCCACTCAAGCTAGCACCCCCACTGCACATGAAAGACAGTGTGACATCAGTAGGACTTTTGTTGAACACTTTAACCCTTTATAGGTCACTCATTGAAAAACTCTGAAATTCAAAATTCCAACCTTAGTGTGGACATCGTCATCTACCTCCTCGTCGGTTGACAAGTCTCCCTACTCTTACCATAAAACACCCGAGCAACACTTGCTAAAAAGTAAACACGTGCAATGAAACAACTGTTATGAGGTCAAAAATCACTCATATTCACTATTTACCGCTTCACAACATTTATAAAATCACTCTGTATAGTGTTATAGAAACCAACATATGTCTGGATCTCACTGAGGCGTGGGATTGGCCCCGTATTTAATGTTTGTGCAAATTACCAAAAACAGTCACTTGCCTCATAAAGGGTTAATCTGCAGAGTTCGTTGTGTTGAGTAGACCTGGAATCTGCAGGAATCCAACCATCACAAGCATCCGAAACAAAAGTAGCTGTGTTAGCATTTGCGCTACTACAACGATTACGAGGCTTCTCCCAGTTTTCATCCTACTTGGGAGAAGGTGTTTACATGGAATGCAGAGAATTCTAGATATTGATATCCCTGGTTAGACAATAAAAAGTCACTTCCTGGTGACTCATTACCGTGTGATGTTTATTTTATTAACTTTTTTGCTCGTTTAATCTGACATTTCTGTAGCTGCTACCTAACTTTGAAGTTTCTGCCATCATTAAAACCATCAGCACTTTGATTTGCAGCAGACTTAGCACCAATAAAGGCTGTTTTTCTCTCCCTGTTGTGACAAGGTGGATTAAGGCTTGTAACTGATGGCAGAGGTGTGTCATGATGGAGTTAAGTGACTACTTTTAACATTAATCCACAAAGTAGTACTTTTCTTGCGCTCTCAGTGTAACCTGGCTTGCTGCAGTATTTGTGTCGCGGAAACCAAGCAAATGTTTTACCGCGGAATTAAATCGATCAGCTTCCAGTTGCTTTCTCCATCTGATTAAGTGTATTAAAGATACTGCGTCATCACTGCCCCTGTACTGAGATGGTTTCATTGCTGCTGCCGTGTTTGTATTTCTATTATGTTGTTTAGCTCCTGAGCAGGATTTTGGAGTTTATGTGTGCAAACTGTAACCCACTGCAGCAGCAAGGTCATCTGTTCAGCCATGATGTCATTTCCAGTTCCTGGATCCACCTCTGTTCGTTCCTCTGTATCCAATTACGTCAGTACTGTGGCTCCACCAAACACATCCAGTCATTCCATGTCATGATAAGAACAGAGGAAGAAAATTAACTTAACTAACTGCATCTGACAAACTGGACTTTTATGGATTCTCCTGATACTGAATAAACCTTGCATGAGACGTTTCACATCTTCACATTTCATATTTTATTTGCCAGTCCTTTATCTGTTTTGTCCGGTTCAGGGGAAGGTAAATAAACTAAACCTATTTACATCAGCACAGCTCCATTCAGGTGATAGACACAGCTGAGCATGAAGGGAAGTGATGTACCGCTGTAAAAAAGACCAAGTGAATAAATGGTATAAGACAGAAAAATGTCAGTTAAATTATACACCATATACACACCAGGTCAATTTCACCCTTTTGTTTAGACATAATTCTTCTCTATCCAGGCCCTCCATATCTCCTTAGGACCTATGATCTACTGCAGGTATAATACAGCAACCACTCAATTATAGTTAAATAAATTAACTTAGTCCCTTCTGAATCTTTAACTGGTGCCTCACTGAGAAAGATGTAATAGAGAACAAGCATACAGGTTCCACTATTGACTATTTGAGGGACTTATTACAAACTGACATTTCTCAAAATAAATGGATTTAGACCCCTCTGAACCCTAACGGACTTAAAAGCAAAAACAAAAAAACAAAAAAAAAACCTGGGTAATTGTCAGAGGATGGATGGAGGTCAATCAAATCAAATTGTATTTATATAGCGCCAAATCATAACAGAAGTTACCTCATGACACTTTACTTTTTTTTTTTTTTTTAGAAACCAGACTCTGAAGCCAATTTACATAAACCCAACAGAATCCTCCAGGAGCAAACACTTGTGACTGGTGACAGTGGAAGGAAAAACTTCCTTTTAACAGGCAGAAACCTGGAGCAGACCCTGACTCCTGGAGGATGGACGTCTGCCTTGCCTTGAGATCAAATTAAATTCAGTTAAACAGTTGGTTTAACAGTAACGGCATTTAAGTCATGCTGCAGACATATCATTTATATTTAGTTTGGTACAGTTTATCACCTGTTGTTGGTATTCAGATTTTTACATTTACATTTCAAAAATCATTCCGGTTCTTTTTATTCTTTGAGATTATTTTGCTAACAAAAAAAAAAAAAGTCTAAGAGTCACATTTTGATCAAATGAAATTGTGCCATGTGACTCACTATTACTATTTCTGTCAATTCCCTTTTGTAATTCATTTCCTAAGACATGATGTTGATTGTCAGTTAATTCTAGATGTTTTTTTTCTCAGAACCCTCTTTTCTCATATTTAAACACAGGTCTAGTCAATTTCATGCTGTCTCATTCTTCCTTTGAAAGCCATTTATAGACCCATAAGACCACATAAGCGACCCCTCACAGCTTCTGCTTCTCATTAAGGGGCCGACAACACGTCAAACTAAAACCATTATATATGTAATTTGAAACCTATTCAATGTCTATACTGCAGAAAGATACAAAGGATATGAAGGAAAACCGGAGTCCCTGTTGAGGTTTAGTTGTCAAAATGGATCATTAAAATGTAGCACATACAGTGGGTGATTTTATGGGTTGTATTACTTATTCAGGTGTAGAAGGTGATGATGGCAGATGGAGGTGGTGAACTGAAATGACCCAAGACGAGGGGAAGAGTGAGCTCCTGGTGGAGGAGGTGAGTGGGTAGACTGGAGAAATGGCTTCTTGAACAGGCTGGCACATTGAAAGAACACAGAGAGCGCAAAATATTAATCACAAGAAAGAATTAACTAAGCAAATTGGTAACATCCATCCACAAGATAATTACTGCAGTGATTAATATAACCCTGAATGATGCAGTGAATAGCTTCTCATTTTTTTTTAACCTACCATATTAGAAAACATATCATGGAGAAGATGTAACTTTTTCCAAAGGCCAGCATCAAGTAAACAAATAGCATTGTTAAAACTCGTTAATTTGGGTTAAAAACTGTCCAACATATTATTAAAGGGATTAGGACTAAACATCAGGGAGGATAATTAGAATAACAGGCTTTAATTGCTAAACATATATGTACATGTGTGTGTGTGTGTGTATTTACATAAAATTAAAAAAAAAGGGCAGATATATACAATCCTGTTCCAGAGTAATGGGAAGAGAAGAGAGTGGGATGAGGTCATTACCCATCATGTCTAGTGCCTTTGGTAGAAATAAAATTGGAAGTAAAATAGGGTTAAAACAGTCAATCACATTGTTATGGGATTAGGACTAAACATCAGGGAGGATAACTGGAATATCAGGTTTCAATTTACTAAAGGGTGTAAGGGTTGGACTGTGTTTCAATGGAAAAAGGTCATGTGGTCTGCTGAGTCCAGAATGACCCTGTTCCACAACGATGGGTTCATCAGGGTGAGAGGAGAGGCAGAAGAAGTCATTACCCATCATACCTAGTGCCTACAGTACAAACCTGTGGGGGCAGTGTTATGATCTGGGGTTGGTTCAGTTGGTCAGGTCTAGGTTCAGCTGAACCTGAATATCCTGGATGACCAGGTCTGAACATCAGTGGATGGTTTTTCGTCTCTGAGGACACAGACATCTTCCAAGATGAAAATAGTAGGATTCTTCAAGGTCAAATAGTGAAAAAGTGGTTCAGGGCATGAGGCACCATATTCACACACTGATTGTCCACCACAGAGTCCACACCTGAACCCCACTGAGAATCTTGGGAAAATGATGGAGAAGACTTTACAAAGTGGTCTGACACTGCTATTAAATAAATACACCGCTGAAAGAAAATGAATGTTGTGACATTACATCAACTTACTGAGATGTTGCCATGGTGAATGTGTACAGTCACACACCCACTAAGTTTCTCCTCTGTGAAACAATTATGTGTTAACTGCAGTAGATACACTGTAAAAAAAAAATCCTGTTGTTTTTACAGAAAAAAAAACTGGCAGCTGTGGTTACCAGAGAAATACTGTAAGAAACACAACAAACCGTAACCATATCTACGGCGT
>JAPQRP010000002.1:32716845-32739061 GCA_037367295.1 Apogon hyalosoma
TTCCTGTAAAAACTACAGCTATATTTGATTTAATCATTAACACAAAAATCTTTTCAAATAAACAACTTTGTATTGTAGTTTCCCTAACAGTTTTTCTATGTTGCAATTTTACAACTTTTCAGTGTTAATTCTACGGTCATTTTTTACAGTGTAGTGGTAGATGTTTATATTACTTTTATGCTGGTTTTTACATAGAAATTCCACGTAAATGGGAGTTTTCATTTTAGTGCTTGTGTTGTTACGTTAGCAGCCTATGAGCTTGTTAGAATGTGTCAAACCATGGCTGCAAACAATCATTTATACACAAATATATCACATTATCTTAGTTTTATGTACTTATGTGTGTAGATGGTCATCTCCACCACAGCACACAACTGTTTACACATAGATTTATTTAACTGTGTATTCATATTTAATGTGGAAAAAACATGTCCAAACTTCAGCAATAGGTGGTGGTAATACACTAATTATGTAAGCTGTGACCAGCAGCAGTTACAGAGGAAGGGGAGAGCGGAACACTCCAACTATCTACTGAACCTTTCAGTGAAAATTAAGCAACACGTTGCCTTGAGTGAGTTCGGAATAAGCATAAAATACCAGGTTACAGAGCCCTGTCCTATTCAACCTGTTACAACAGCGTTTAGTCTCCTCCGATTTAATGTAATGTAGTTTAATGTAAAACAAGTTTAAAGTTTTTAATTTCATATTTGAAAAATGGATGTCCATTTTTATCATTTCTGAATGCTTGGAGAAGATGTCTGATATTGGCAGCTGTAATTCTCCTGGATATGAGGCTAATACTGAACTTCAGAAGTCTGCATCTTATTACCTTAAAACCAGCTCATACCTGCAGGTAACAGCAGCAGTCTTAAACCTTCAATACCCCACTAATCCGCTGTTTAATTACTTTCACAGCACATACAGTGTGTTGGCAAAATCCATGTGCTCAGACACATGCACCTTTCCTGCGCGAGGAAGGACAAGAAGCAGTTTTTCACTTGAAATCACTACAAAACTCAAGGACAAGGTGCTAACAAAATATTAAATGTTAAGATGTGTTTCAGTCATGAATACACAGGCTTGAATAATGGATGATAACATCTGGTCAAAGTGACTCTGTCAGTTCTATAAAATGAAGCCTCTAGACTGGTCAAAACTAGCAAGGATAAGGACTTTTCCCCTCAGAAACTGCAGTCTTATTGTTAATCAGCAGGCAAAGATGTGTTTGAGAATGCCTCCAATGAGGGCTTCAGTTTTGGCATACAACATGATTATGTTTATTGTTTTTCTGTCCTTGTCCAAGTCATTTTTGTGGGTTCCTTGAAGAAGAGGTGCTGTTCAACAATGTGGAAAGAAAGAATTTTGGAAAAAGTCTAGACCGTAATCAACCTCAACGGGCCTTGGGCTGTGTGGTCCAGCTGAGGCCCAGTTTATGAAATGGCTTGTAAAAGAACATAAAAAACAGAAAAGCTTTGTTACATGTTTGTCACGTGGAAAAGAGCTTCAGAAATTCAATCAACCAATCACAGATCCCACAGTATTCAAACGGTACCTCCATTTATTCCTCGCCCCTGATGTAGTTTCACTTGGGACCAGTCTTCTGTGACCTACACTCCACCATGAACCACATATAAGATGCAGATGACTCTTATATAACACTCAAGTTTTCCTTTATGGACGCGGTTAATTATTTAAAACTTAATTTCTGAGAAATCATGTTTTCTCTGGCTCAAACAATTACAGTACCCATGAGCACTTGTCACATTATCATAGAGATGAAGACAGTAAATGCAAGTGGAACAAATTCAGAACCCATTTGTTGGAACGGACATTTTAAGATGGAAGTCCATGAAACCTGTATTCTGTGGTTCAGTTTTCTCAGACTTGTCATTCAGATTTTCACTTACTTTCAGTCCTGCATGGGAATTGAATTAAATTAAAGCTCTACTAATGGATGTGTCTTTGAAATGCACAACAGCAGAAAAGAGTTAATTTCCGCTCTGAAGTTTTGAAACACAGGTTTGTACTTTTTTGTAAGAAATAAAAAGAAAACAAAAAAATGTTATATGATGGGCAGCAGTTATTTTTGGCAATTTAAGTAGGTGAGTTCTACACTACTCCTAGCTGTGCAGGTAGCCATAATGTCAGCCCATAAAAAAAAGAGAAGATAAAGAAGAAAAAATAAAATCAATGAGAATTTTTACCTCTGAAACCAGTCGCACTTGTCAAAGCTCTAAAATACTGCTATGAGTTTTGCAGGCAAATAGAAGCCAACCTTATTAAGGCTGAGCCCATCTGTGGCATATGGTTTCCACATACTGTGCATTATGTGTTTCTACTGTATATGTCCAGTATAAGAAACAGAATATAATATCAATAATTACATATTTATTAGTATCTAATCACCTGAAAGTCATGTTTTCAGCAGCAGGTCTTCTTCTGTGGAGTCAACCATTTCCACAGTATTTCCACAAATGTGCTAAGGTGGCATCAATAGTCACTTTTCCGTTGGATATTATGTGCAAAACTTTCCCGGTATTTACTAAATGTCGAAAAAACAGAAGTGCGTAAATGTCGGCTTTTCCATTAAATCACAAATGCGATGATTTGTTTATTTATTATCGCGAGATGACACAAGAAGTCATTTCATAAACATGGCTACAACTGTAAATATCGTGTTGATTTACAGATATATTAATTATTTTTACATATTACACCTCTATCCTGTACTAAATTAAAAAAAATGATTTGTTTTCCTGGTGTGTCCACACATACCGCGGCGTGTTTCTTTTAAAACTCTTCTTCGCTTGTTGTAGCGTCCGTCAACATCCGTTTTTTTAATTCACCTGACTCTAATTGCGAAAAAAAGGTCTTTCCATTGCAGTTTTGCATAATATACCATCTGTGCTATGCACGAAAACCCACATCTTGCCAGCGCAAAAACTTTTACTCGAAAAATGAGAGTCTGGATGAAATTGTCGTTTTTCCATTTGTTAAATTTTTATACGCAACTCATATTTGTGCAATTTGAGGGTCAATGGAAAAGCGACTGATGAGTGTTGCAGCAGTCCCAAATATCCCATCTGCCAACCAACACTGCCACCTACAGACACACCGGTATCACCCCAGATGTCACCCCAAGTATAGTTGTGGGGGAAGAGTAAGGAAACAACAGAATGAACAACTGCAATGAATATTATTATACTGCTCCCTAGTGGAGAGAGATATTTGAGTTTGAGTGTGCTGTCAGCTCAGAGTTACCAAATTACTCCTGACATGTTATCAGTTCACTTACTGTTAAAGCCCTGTTACTTGTTATTTGGCCCTAAATAAATATCTGTCTATAAGTATTTTTATGTAATGAGATGTTTATTCACCCTAGATACTCATTTGAGTACTCATTTGTGTGTTGTTTCACACTTTTTTTATATAAAAACGGAAGACGCTAATAACGTCAGCATGTATATGGGACTTTCAATGCATTTTAGCATCATGCTAATCCCTAGCATTAGTGTATATTTTTTGGAACTGTAGCTAACTTTAGGTTAATGTGCATATTTTACATAATATAAATCTACAATACATTATGTTACGTACCTCTACATATTCTTTGTTTATACAAAAATCATACAATTGTAACATGCAGTTTGTTTTTCTATGTACAGTTTTATAATAAACCTTATCCCTGTTCAACCTGTAGCATGATCAACATATGCACAACTGTAAATCGTATAAATAGCTTTTTCGATTTGTTTTTATTATTTGATTTTGCACTTTTTCTGCCCTTGTGCGCTTTACTTGTGCTTTGCGGCTGTAACCTGGAATTTCCCCTTGTGGGACAAATAAAGGCTTATCTTATCTTATCTTATCTTATCTTATCTTATCTTATCTTATCTTATCTTATCTTATCTTATCTTTACAGTGAACTCAGTAAATATCCAAGGCTTCCTGGGTGTTTATTGGAGCACTGTTAGTTATCTGTACATCTAGTTGTCAAACAGTAGTGAAGACAGAATAATTATTCTGCAGTAACATCTCGGAGCCCTCATGCAGAATGGACAACCCAATCACTGGCTCTGCAGAGACATTTTGATGCATATTCAGTGCACATACACATACTGACCCTTTAATTTGGTGCTTAATACAGTAAGAAATCAAAGCATCACATCGTGGGAACTGACTGAGAATCATGAACTATTGCGACATTTCCCTCATGCTTGACCTCTGAATACAGATGCAAAAGTTATTGCATTGTCTTTGCCAACTTTGCAAGTTCTCCAACGATGAATATCAGGCTTGGCATCCAGCCACACAGTGGTTTTAATATGATGCCCGACTCACCTTTCTTGAGTACGTTTCATTGTGCCAGACAGTTCCTTTCAAATGTGATGATGGCGGGCAGATGCTGCTGGCAGCGGATGGAAATTAAATAAAGCATTTGTGGGAAGAAAGCAAAGCAGGGGCTCATAATTTCAAATGCAACAGTCTTTTTGTTTGCAGTAGTTGCTATGAATACATCACACTGATAATGTTGTCGCTCCAGACTGTTAATACAGCTCTTCCTGCTATGCATATTCAAAGGAATGACTAGGGTCTAATTCCAACAACTACATCCAACAGCAACAGTATCATAAATAATTTCGAATGCAAGAACTCTTTTTGGGTTTGAGCAGTTTCTTTTTTTTCCAACTCCACATTTTTTGCGCTGCTGCTGTTTCTTTCCTCTGTCTTTTTTGATAGCAGCGGCTTGATTTTTTTTCTGAAACAAGGAAAAGTAATTACACAAACGCTTCACACCAGGAACATGAAACCTCACTGTAGTCATAAACACGTCACCGCAATATATAACTCCCAGGTTCATTATAAAATCAGGCAACTTCCCCTCACATTTTCAAACGAATAAAGCAGTTAAAGATTAATTTTACTCTCAACAGCAGCTCAAAAGGTAATCGGGTGTATAATGTGCACAGGTGGCAGTGGGCATTCATTTTTATGGAGTGGACACAATAAATGAGCAGCAAAAGCAAGCTCCAAGTCTCCATGGACTCAAGACAACAGACTGACAGCACTCAGTCATCAGGTAAATTAACTTTAAGGTCTCTTCAGTTGTTTTAGTAAAGGACACGTCACACCATTGGTGCTCAACTCCAAGGTCTCAAAGTAGCCGTTATAAAATCATCTCTGCTGGCCTTTATTTTACAGTTGACACTGAGAGAAGGCAGAGGGAGGCGGAGAACGACATCCATCAAATGTCACCCACTATGTAATGGTTCATGATTGGTGCCACTGACTGCTAGGGGCTGGTACTACAGGCTGTCTTACAATAAAATACTATCATGAAATGTTGCCTCCAATTACAAACCCTGCACCTTAACCTGAATCTTGGATAACTATGGTCCAAATATACTTAGCTGCAGGAAATTAGATTTGAGAATAGGCCTCCAATTTAAAAAAGTTAATTATCTTTTTTTCAGCTGAAAAACAATCTCACGTTAAAATCCTTTTGGCTTTTGATCAGTTTACTCATGGACATGAATGGAATTCGATTTTTCTTAAAGCTTGTGTCTTGACTATGTTTCAACCTTCTATATATATATGATAAAAAAAACAAAACACAACACAGTGCTAGTCATAAAAGAACCTTTATCCTATGTCATTTTCTTTTTTTTTACACTGCGGTACCTGTGCTTAATTTGATAAATGGGTGAGACTGGTTAATTTGATGCAACTAAACTAATATATGCGCTAATGCATCAAGCCTAGCATGGTACCTGTGATTAGCATCTCTCTTTAGCACACTAAGAATAAGTACAAAAATATACGCACATTCATACCCTTTAAGGTCGGATGCCTACTCTCCATTACATTTAAATGTAATAAATGTTCGCCAAATTTCTAGAAAATAAAAAAGTCAGTTTCTGATTTGGCTAAGTTTTGTCAAGCTGCTTCACTTTTGGTTTTGCTTTGCTGACAAGGTAGCTGAGGAATGTAAGCTGTGATCAGTCAACCAAGCCTTTTAATGTAACTAGTTACTACAAGTGACAAAGAAATGTCGGAAGTAAAAAATGACATGGGGCTTCATTGTATGAGTAAGTGGTGAAATACGATCAGTGAGGTACAAAAGATGGCAGATCGACGATACAGTCTTCATTCTAGGTAACACCAACCCTATAATAATAATAATAATAATAATAATAATAATAATAATAGATAAGGAATAAAATCCCATTTACACTGTAGGCCTTCTCTTCTGATTTTGAGCCAAAACAGAAATGGAAGCAAAAAGGAAGATGCAGCTTGTGTGAAGGAGATGGAGATAATGATGATGATGGATGATGATGGCATTGGTGTTGGTAAGCAGTTTGACATTTTGATTATGGAAGCACACATGGCTTTCCTCTATTTACCGCCTCAGCAGCTTTGTGGTGAATGAAAAATCCCACAGTTTAAACCTTAGGTCAAGCTCTGATGCCCATGACATGACATACATACAGACTGCAGACATCTTTTATGAATATAGTCTTTATCCATCAGTCTGTTGAATATAAAATATCCCCATATGTAGTGGATGCTCACATCATTAAAATAAATAGACCTGTGTGTCCTTCTGTCAGTGTCATACTTGGAAACATCATGAGTGAAATGTTTCAAATTCCTTTTTTTTTTTTTTAGAATAAAAATAAAATCCACAGAGAAGCACGAGCTCAAGAAGATTCAAAGAAGGTGATGATAGTCACATTGCAGCACATAAGATTTTTAATGTATAAGGGCATCCACGTACTTTACCAACAGAAAGAATGTCTGTCTTTTGTAAATGTCTTTCATCACACACAACTTTTTGTCTCTCACTGCACTGTGGGACATACTTCCACAGTCCACAGTTTCAGCATTTCATTCACATATGCAGCTGAAGTCGAGTACATGAGCCACAGTTCAGTCGGATGCATCAACTTTCTCTGGATCATAATTTCTACATGCGCCTCTCTGGTGTTCAGAACGCTGGAGTTTTGGTCATCCTTTAAGTAAAATTAACGTTTGCAGCAAACTTTTAGATTTTCTGTAAATCCCTTCCTGAAATGTTTTAAATTTCACCCGTAAAGACCCAAACATTCACCGTCAACCAAAAACGTCTCCTGGTCTAAAACATTTAATACCTGCTGATCCATTAATCCTGTCAATACATGGAAATAATTGGTGTAAAATACAGTTTGTCTTCTTTTCATGGTCATCAGATATGACCCATTTGGACGTTCAGCGGCTGGAACCACAGTCATCTTCTACAACATTGATTCTCCAGTAAAACCCATGGAGTTGGATCAATGACAGTGGATGGAGACATTTGGTTTATGTTCAGTTGTGCTCAAAACATCACTTTTTTTTTTTTCAGTTTTCTCTGTTTCTGGTTTCTGATATAATAACCTTCAACTTTACTCTGAGCTTCTGTGAACATCTACATGATCAGAAAATGCAATATATTAAAACACCTGATTTTCACAGACAAACACGCAAAATATAGAGATTAATAGTATAATAAATGGTGATAAATCACTTAAGAAAGGTTAAATATAGAAGAAAATTTGTTTGGGAACTGACACAACAGTAGTACTCACTCTTTATGGGTTAATGGAAATAACTGGTAAGTCTGGTTAAAATGCAAACTTTTTGGACACACAAGTGTATGTGACTATTAAGGTCTAACACTATTATTAGCAAAGCGCAGTGCAGTGGTTTTTCATTTCCATATGCTGCTTAAAGTGCAGCATTATTCTTCCCATTAGCCTGCATTTGTCTGGCTTCAACTTACTCCTGATGAAAACTGCAGTGAGTCATTGTAGTCTAAATGTCTTTGATTTGAGAGTTCAATAGTTGGAGGTATTTATATACAAATATTGGAAACGTTTTAACAGAAAGTGTGCTTTAAAATGCCAAACTAACGGTTGTGATATCAAATATCTGATCACTGAGCAGCAACAACACCCAAAACCAGGCTTACCTTATTTATCACCTTTGTCCATTTGCCCATGCTTCTATTCATGTTCACGCTGTATATTATGCTACACTACACACAGACATTTGTTAATGAAGAGTTCAAATCACTGACCTATAACTGACTGCGATTTGAACTGAAGTGTCTTAACCGCTGACCCGTGAGTCTTAGCACTACAGAGAAAACAGCATAAAACTTCACAACACTCACAAAAAAGCCCCCAGAGAAAATCTAAAGCCTGACCCAACTTTGAACTCTTATCACTTGCTATGTGTGTGTGTGTGTGTGTGTGTGTGTGTGTGTGTGTGTGTGTGTGTGTCTGTATTTACGCAGCTGCAGATGACATGATAACAGACACTTTGATTATGTGCATTACACACTCAGACATACACATACAGCCATGTGGTCGCAGCGCCTTTAGGGTCTACCGTCATTTTTGCATCATCCCTTGTCATCCGGTACAGTATTATACGTGCATTCACTTCCTTTCTAAAACGATGCTTACTGAAAAGAAGGTCACTATCTAAAAGCCTTTCCATGTTTTCTGATTAAGACTTTGTCGCATCTTGACTGACTGATGCACAGTGCAAGAGCAAGCAAATTATGGCCTCATTCTTTTTTAATAAGAACTAATGATGTCTGCAAGTGAACGGATAATGACCTCTCCCAATGAAAAGTAACTGTGTACTGTATGCAATGAAGAATTTCTGTATATCTGTTTTACTGTGTTATATTCGGCAAAAAGTACCAGTATACTATCCTTGCTGCGTAAACAAGACCTTTTTGCAGAGAATCCATTGCACACACTATTACATCACACATACGCTCTCAAAGTGCTTTAACCCTATAAAACCATTTGTATCATATTTGCTACGCTAGGCAGAGTCCTAGACAGGTCGACTTTTCCAAACCCGCGCCCGCCCACACCCGCAAAACTGATTACCACAACCCGACCCACTACCTGCATTTTTGGTCATGTCCAATCCACACCCGCCCGTACCTGTGTACATTAGACCCGCAACTCAACCCAACCCATGATTAAACATATTGTCTACGCAGTAACTTACTTTTAAGGGCTTTATTTACACAAACACCATCAATAAATCTCTAATATGTTACATATACATCACTCACAAACATGAGCAAGCATGCACTTGGCAATAAAAACATTTTTTAAAATGCCCAAGTGGCGATACACAGTCCAAAAATGCAACAATAAAGTAAAAGAAAAAAGTGTAGGTCTCCATCAACACATTTTGTCAAAGAACAGTGTGCAAATTAAAGAAGGGAACATCGTCACTAAGTGTTCAGGACTGAATCAGAACAAAAAACATCCTTCTTCTGATTTAATGAAATAATCTATATGCAGCAGCCTACCTGTCTACCAAATGTCCGACTTGGCCTTCGAGGATGTGTTATCCACAACTGTGTATTCACCGCTGGCTGTCTTTCTCTCTATATCATCCATGGTGATGCTGTGGCTGTGAGTCACAACCTCTTGAGTGCTTTTATTTTTCACTGCTAGCGTAGGCTACCTGTCTGCTGCTCAACGGCATTGTTGGCTGGATGTAAACAGAGGTGAAGCCCACTTCAAAATAAAACAAACCCGATTAGATGATCATCATCATTAAATGTCCTGCAAAGTATTTCCATCCATGAATCTTTTATTTTTTCCCTTCTTTTCACGCTACCCGCCTGCATTTCGTTTAATTTTACCTGTGACCGTACCCATGAAAATTCGTTTTTTTTTTTACCCCCTGCCACATGTTTTTGCAGGTTACCCGTAGGGTATCCGCGGGTACCCTACCCACTGCAGGACTCGGATGCCGGGTTCTGAGACCTCTATCCAATCAACAAGATGAATGCATTCCTTAAAAACCTGATTTCTGTCCCCTGGTGGATTACTATCCCACTGTGGCCAGTGGAAGGGCTTTTTTTTTTGTGTGTGCCTTTTTCAATATGGCCGCTATCATTAAATTATCCACACACTTATTTGCATGAACGTCTTTGGTAATTTTCAAGAAGTTATGTTGAGAAGAACATTGTTATTCATTTATTTAAACGAAGTACTCCATGTACTGAAACAGTGCATTGTTACTTGATAAATGATTTGTTCTAATACAGTTAAACTGTATTAAAAACAGCCAATGTATCAAATGTGATACAAAAATATATTGTAAACAAAATAATATGGCAAAATGTTTTGTTTGGATATTGTTAAAAGGTCTAATAAACATTTCAATTCCAAAAAAAAATTATTTTGTGTGTAGTTTTTGATGGTCTATGTTTTACAAGAAATGTACTTGTTAAATGTGAAATGTGTGAAGGTAAACGATTCAATGTACCATCCATCTCACTTTACATAATAGTGTGCAGTACTTTTTGAGACAGGAGGTAAAAAAATCAAAGTTTATTAAAGCTGGCAGTTTTTATTAAACAAAGCAGTTAAATAACCGTGGTGTCCCTCAACTAAATGCCCAAGAGGTCCAAGGTTAGTGTAATCATAAAAGTCATAAAATTTGTGCTAAACTGTAATTTAATATGTATAACTGGTTTCATCATATCACAGTCACCTTATCACCTCACAGTTTCTCATTAATCTCGAAAGCATAATGGATATGAACTTGAATATCACGTTCAAAGGACGAGCATTAAAATATATATTTTATGTTTTGCGATGCAGTGCGTTCTAGGCTATACATTACTACAGTTCATTTAAAATTAAAAAGAGTTCCAATAAAAACTGCAACTTGCTGTGGGCTAATAAGCGTAACATTTGACAAGGAAGGAAGGAATGAGCCTGACAATGATGGAGAGCCTTTTGACTTTTAACCCAAGGTTTATTTACACCAACTCATAAAGTGTCTGCACTTATGAAACAAAAAAAGCAAGCTGAAACCATGAAAACACGCTTACCACTACTTCAACAACACATTCACACCCATTCCCTCCTCACACACAATGTAAGAAGTGAAATGAAGGACCTTGAAAACAGCTCTGCTCCTACTGAAGTCTGACAGAGTCTAGATGTTTTCTCAGTGTACAGAAATCATGTTCTTTTCAATGACACCTCAATGAATCCATCTGACACGTTCCAGGTTTACAGACAGTTTACAGAGTCCATCTTTTCCAGTTAAACACCAAACCGTCAGCGAAAACAGGGATGGACCATGTTCACGTAGAAACTAATTTCCATGAATGTCAATGTAGAATGGGAAGCCTAAGTGCTACTATAGCATAAAGCATACATGTATCCTGCAGTGTTCTGGGTTGCAAATTGTATGAACACAGCAAATCTACCAAACTGTCATTTCACCACTTCTTCACTGATCATCAGCTGAATGATGATAATAATGGGAACCTAAGACCAAACAACAAAAGCAAACATTCAGCAAACATCAGCCCTGTTATCATTCACAGGGCTCCCACTCTTTCTCTGAAATTATTTTCCAGGACTTTTCCAGGACTTTTTCAGCCGCTACAGAGACGAGTTATCACGTCATACACTAATCCATTCCCCTTCATTCTTTGGAAGTGTTCTTTTCTACAGTTGTAACTGTCATTTACTCAGATTGTTTCTGTTTATTACTCAGACATTTGATGTGCAGTCTAAGGTTATCATTTATCTATGAAAAATAATGATGACAAATGTATCACAGAATAATGCAAACACACCCACAGATTAGAGCGTAGCACTTCTTTAGCCTGACAAACTGGAGTTACAATGTTCAACTGGACAATTCCCAATTCAACTTTCTCTTCTCTCTTCCTTTCTCTTCTGTACTTCCTCTAAAAAATATGTATATATTTTCAATAAATCACTGAAAAACAATTTTCTGTGTTTCGTCTCAGTTTACAAGGCAGGGGGAGGATAAATAATTTTCCAGGATAACTTTTCAAGGACATTTGATCTTTTTTCTCATTTTCCATATGTTTTCCATGACTGGAAAATTGGTCAGTCATTTTCCAGGTTTTCCAGGATGTGTGAGAACCCTGCATTCAGCCTGATAGCCAAAATTACACTGGGACAGTTTTACATAATACAATGGGAAAAGTGCAAATTAATTCTATAATATTTAACTGTATTGTTGCATAAATGTCAGTGGAAAAGAAAAACATTTTCCTATCATATTATGGAGCAAAATGTAATAGTAGTGTTAGCTCAGCAGTGGTTGAATGCTAATGCTATCAGTTTCATTACAGAACTGAGTGTGCAAGCAAAGGAAAATGACCCCTGTGAAAACATAATTTTAAGAACTTCACACTGAGAGGAAGCATTTTTGCAGTAAATCCAAAACCAAATCCTCTACATAGTCATCAGTATATTGTGAAAGTTCTCCTGGAGCCAGCTGTGAGCACTGAGCACGGTTACATAATTGCATTAGCTAACATCTGACTCTCATTGTAATTCCCACGCAAGCATGAATATATCTTCTTGGTGAAATATAGACAAGAAATGTATTTTCTTTGTGATCTTTTATTTTGGCGATGTTTCTTCAGTATAAAATATGTGATAGTACACTTCTACAAAGACATAACAGTACACTGAGTTTAGGAGTTGAGCAGCTTTTGAAGTTTGCTTTTGCAGATCAAAAGGATTATTGGCTAAAAAAGACACTTGCAGAGGATGGAGTACACTTCAGTTCTTTCATTTATTTTTCTCCAGTTTCCCACTCAATCCAAATACCCCACAACTCCCCTCATACCTCCTTCCACTAATCCCTGAGAAGGTATCTGTCATTCATCCTCTCTGTCTATCCGTCCTTCTGCAATAGCTGTCTAAATCTTAATCTGTCTCCCCTCCCTCTACCGTCCTTCTCTCATTGAACTGAGCAGGGGAGCTAAAGCCCTCCACTCCTTCTCCCTGTTGTTCTGTAATCTACCTTCCCATCACTGCTCCGGCATCTCTTCTATTCACCCCTAGACCCCCATCCCACCCATCCCATTCGATGTCTCACCAATGATCCCCCCCGTCTCAGTCTTTCCCCACAGTCCCCTTTGTATGTCTATCCACCCACTCAGACAAGATGTAAGGGCAATAGTATCTTTGTCCACAATAACAATACCTCAGTAATAAGATGACTTTATCCTGTCCCTCTAGAGATGATGATACGTGGAAGGAAGCAGGAAAAAGCATCAGAAAATGAGAGGAAATCCAATATAATTAAGAAGGACGATACATATCTGACAGGCGCCGCTGTCACATACAATCACCTTGGTCCGCTGCTTCAGATTGTTGTTGTTTTTTTGGTGGGTTATTGGGCCTATAAAATGAGTAAAACAAGCACCAGGTTTTACACCATACAATTAGAAAAGATTTGAAGCTCTAGTGCAGTTATTCTCAACTGGTGGGTCACAACCCAAAAGTGGGTCACAAACCCGTTTGCAGTGGGTCGTGGGCCTTTGTCTGGGCAAAAAATAATGTTAAGAAACCAATCCTGTGCTTTATTTTTCATGGATCTGAGCGCTGCCCATTCACACCCCCATCAGTAGGTGGCGGTTATGTGTAATGCTCATGAACACTATACATTTCACAGCATAAAAGAAGACCCAAAAGTTTCGTTTCAAATTGCAGAGGAATTCAGGTATGACAACGACTACATCAGATATGGTTTTACCTACATTGGAAAAAAACCTCAGTGTGTTTAATGCTTGAATAAGTGACTGAAGGCACTTTTAATTTTGAACTGAGTGCACATTTTGGTTTAAATGTACCCAGTGTAGTGTTAACGGGAATATTTCCATATTTAGCATCACCACCTGCTGGTGAGGTTGGTTTATCGTTAAACTTGTGATATTCTGTATTATCTCAGGTTCAAAAAACACCATCTTTTTACTAAATACATTTGACAGATTTAACTGTTCTCAGTTTGGGTCGCAGCTTGTCATTGAGGGCTGATAGTGGATCCCAAAGTCAGACCAGCTGAGAACCACTGATCTAGTGTACCTACTGCTGTAAGATTTACAGTGATTTAGAGGAATCATTTAACAGAAATGTAATAGACTACTGTATTTGTTGGTGGATCACAGAGAATCCTGGAACGTGATGCAGCTGCACGAGTTCTTGACTTTGTTTTCATTGATGAACCAGGCTTCAATAAAACTAAAACCAGGCATCAGACTTAGAATGATATGGGACTCCAAGATGTTGTAAATGTCCCCAGACAGTATAAAGCAGTCTTTCTCAAATAGGGGTACGTGTACCCCCTTGGGTACTTGGAAGGACACCCAGGGGCTACTTGAAATTGTTTTGGAAAAATACATTAAATAAGTCAGCATGTACTGAATACAAAATAAATAATGAGAATTAATGCTAAAATATAAAACACAATAAATACATTCATATAATAAAATTGACACTCCTGAGCTTATTTCATTTCAACAATTTTATTTTTTTTATATTATTCTTGTCACTCATCTTGTTTAAGCTTTGGTAACATTTTAAGAATGTTTCTATTTTAAATTATTCTATATGAGTTTATTTGGTAATTATGTCTTTTTTTTGTTGTAAATGAAAGGTTTATTTATTCTTTAACTCACTGGCTGCCAGACATTTTCAGAGCAGAGTGCCCCCATACTGCCATATATTTAAAGTTAAATATATGTTGTTTGCTTGCAAAGTTTTGAAAATAAAAACATCTTTAGCACAGGAACAATTCAACATTTCAAGGGGTACTCCACTGTAAAAAGTTGGCATAGAGGAAATACCACACCCATTATTCTATTCTTCTACAGGTGTTCTGGATCACCCACCACCCACATGATTCCATTTCTGGACACGCTACATAATGCAGTTGTACAGGTCAGACCACGACAGCCCAGGTTTGTTATCATCTATTAGTTTCCACTGTGTTTCATCAAATGCAAGAACTTGAAAGGTTTGTATTTGCCCTTTGCTCAACGTTCCTCAATCCGATTGATGAGCTCTTTTCTGCTCGGTGCTAGAAAAGGCTGTGACTGCCAACCATGCACTCAAGTGTCCCTTCTGCAGGCTATGCAAGATGGATGTGGAGACGTGGAGGCGGGGTCAGTCCAGAGTTGGTTACACCACTCAAGGTGATGTTTTCCATGTTGTCTGGCCTGTGCTGTGGAGGAGGTAGAGTGGACAGATTCTAGCAGAGGGCAGTGACTATACACGTCTACTGTTATGTAATTGCATTTTTATCTTTGTGCATGTACAGCAATATACACTGACTCAACTGCTATAATTTTTTCTTGCTTTTATACCTTTTTGATAAAAAACTGAAATGGCAAAAATAAATAAAAGTATTGCTTTTCTATTTTGGTGGAAATGTGTGCACATGGATGAGAACAAAGAAGCCTATATGAGAAAATAAAAACTGTACAAAAACTACTGAAGACAGCAGTGTTTTGTGTAAAGTACTTCTGTTTCAAGCAGTAATTCATAGGAGACATTTTCATCTTTTTTTGCAGAAATGTCATTTTGCAAAATGATGGTCAGATTTTGATCACTGGGTTTCATTTTTGATGTAGACGTGTGATGTTTATCTCTATGTGTTGTATCTTATGTAGTTTGCATGTAGAGGTTTGATGCATCAATGAAATTCTTTTGTAAGAAGTTGGCAAAAAAATAAAAAATAAATTAAAAAAAGTAAACCCCAGAAATGAAATAGTCCTGTAGACTAGCATTTTTGGTTCAAGGCTGAAATAAAAGTTCACTTTTACACAGATCCTGGAAAAAAGGTGAGATGGTGATCCTACATTTCAACACCATTGACTGATTTCCACAACTAAAGGAGTAACAGAGGTGAGACAGGCTGGACTTTCATACAGTGGACCTGCATTCAGAATCAAAGGGGCGGTGATGCAGTGTATAGTGTGATGCTTAACTTGCTCATCGGAAATACCTCAAGCACAGCGGCGTTGCTAATCTCTCCACAGCCCGTCTTTCACCATTCCCCAAATGTTAGCATGGATAGAGTCCTCCGCCTGAAGTGACAACAGCTGACAGATCTCCCCAGTTGTTTACTGTACAGAGCCCACACTCATTTTTAAATCCCCCCAGCACAGGAGAGACAGCAGGCCCATATGAAGGTACTGGCATGGATTCTGCAGCAGCCGCCCAGGGTGCACCTGTGGCATGTAGCCGTGGTCATGCCAGGGCCTCCATATGTACCCGCTGTCTCTCTGGCATGGGGGTCGCCGTCATCAAAACGTCATATCTTGGTTGCAGAACGAGAGGTGTTCCTTTTACATAGCGTTGCAGAATCATGATTCCACCTTAATCACGGCTCTGTTACTACCTCCAGAGGCGTTACAGAGTTGCGATAAAGGTGGAACCAAATGATCCACCATTTTGTTTACACAGACGCCATTCCGGAATAAACGTGAAATATTCCCATGACAGAAGTGCTGCGTAAAAGGGGTTATAGTCTGTAATTTTCATCTCTTAAGGCAATTTTCACAGTCTGACTATGACATGAGATATGAATAAGTGGTAGATACCCTTCTTGTACAGCTTTTTCAGATGTAAAGTTTCAATACTTTTGTTAACCAGTAGCTAAATGGCACTCCAAAACAAGTGATATGAATCGCAGGTTCTCTTTTATATTTAATGTTTCAAGTATCCAATGTTTCTGCCTGTCTTTCTGCACTTCAACACTGTCATTTCCCCACAGTGGAATCCATAAAGTCATTTCTAAATTTTCTGAGGACATAAAACCTCAACACACCGAGTACAGAAACTCATCAAGTAATCTGGTTTTACAACGTCCTCTTGTGGTATTCTTGCAAGCTACAGTATTTCATTCATTATCTAGACCAGGTCACACTACGATTAACCCATAAAGACCCAGTGCTACTTTTATGGCAGTTCCCAAATTAATTTTTCTCTACATTTAAACTTTTTTAAGTGATTTATCACAATTTATTGTAATATTATCTTTTTTATTTTACACTTTTTCAGTGGAAATCAAGTTTTTTTCCTATATTAAATTCACTGATCATGTACATTTTCATAAAAAGTTCAGATTAAAGCTGAGGGTTATAATATCATCAACAGAGAAAACTGAGGAAACAATTACTTTTCCTGTGAAACCAAGTGTGTCCATCCACTGTCACTGATCCAACTCCATGAGTTTTACTGGTGAATTGATGTTGTAGAAGATGACGGCGTTTCCATGTTCACTACGGAGCCTCTGAACATAGGTCATATCTGATGACCATAAAAAGATGACAAACTGCATTTTACTCCAATTATTTACGTGTATTGATAGGATTAGTGGATCAGCAGGTATTAAACAGTTTACATCAGTAGATGTTTTTTGTTGCCAGTGGATGTTTGGGTCTTTATGGGTTAAAGGATTTTGTAAAAGAGACAAACGTGAAAAAAATTAAAAGTGGGAAACTTGTTGATGTTGACGTGCGATTATGGTGGACTTTACTATTTGGTATGTCGTGACTGTATTTATCTTTCACATATCATAAATGTGTTTTTAATTTGCTGTCATGTTGAACAAAATGCATACGAACCATACATTTTATTTTCAGTTGAGTTTATTATCTTAAAGCTAAAGGAAAAAGATAACATTTTTCAGGGAAAACTGGTACATTGAAAAACATCTGAGTTGAAAAATACATCATCCTACCAGGAGCCAATATAACAAGCATGGTCTCCTGAGTTGACCCCACGATCTGAATGTAATGAAATACCACAACAAATTCACATTGACAGGCATCCTATTCAGAAAGCACCATACCAATGGTGACATCTATTTTATTATCACCATGTGACATCTATTCAAGAATATGTGCATGACAAGAAATGCTTTTGAAATACGGAGACACATATTACACTGATTTTACCCAGAGGCAAGTCTGACAGATGAAGCCAGAACAAGAAATAGATGAAATGAATACACACACCTGACAAATGTGGCAACAAAATCTCCATCTCAGCTATAATTCATGGTGTTTAGAGTTTCAAGCTGTGCTATTCTGTGCCTTCACTTGCTCTCCTATTCTTCTTCTTCTTCTTCTTCTTCTTGTCATGGCCTCTCTGGTATTTTCATCATAAATATAACTGCTTTTCACTGGCAAAGTGTGCAGTATTTTCATTTCCCACTTGGTCTGTGACAGTAATCCATGCTTACCTAAGTGTATAAGGAGAGATGACAGTAAATATCACACACACACGCACACGCACACGCACACGCACACACACACACACACACACACACACACACACACACAGGTGTCACTTCAGCCTCCTAAATTTAAAATAATGGAATAGTGCCAGGTAGGATTTGGAGAGACAGTTTGTTCATCTTTTTTTTTTTTGTCCTTAGTTCAGTGTTTTGTGATTTATTTGCCTTTAAGACCTACAAGATTGACATTAATGTAATTTGTTCATACATACTTTAAAGTAGGATTATAATAAAGACTGTAAAATTGCTTGTCTGTGCTCATTTACAAATATAAACCTTTTTTTTTATTTTGTAAAGGCCTCATATAAAACATAATAATCCACCTTCTTTGCTGTTGGAAGTTTACCTGACAGCAGTTTAACATTGCTTTAGCCATTTAGTTTGTATTATGTGTCTTTGAAATCTGAAAATATAAAAAGAAATTGTTTAGAATCAGAAGTGACACTTTTTTTGTTTCTTTTGTGCTGACTTACAGGATATGACTGCACCTGGCACAGCAATAACAAAAAAGCCCCAGACATAATGTTTATCAGTGTTTTCATTTATATGTTACTCCCAGCAAAATAGCACAATAGTCAGGTTTGGGTCAGGGCTGTGGACTGTTTCATTGCCAGCTGCAATAACCTGTCAACAACACAGTCACATAAGAGAAGCAGCAAATGCACGGAGCATTATTTTCAAATACACAATATTTGTGATTATCAAAAAAAAAACAAAACCTGTGGGCACTATTCTGAGGGTTCTGAAAGTTTTGCAGTATTCCTGTGACTCAGAGTCAAAAAAAAAGAATAAACGTGTATTTTATTGCATTGTGTTCACTGTACGGTAACTTTCTTTTAGATTTTACTGGAATATCTTTGATTCTTTACTTGGGATGTGCACCTTCATCACTGAAGCCTCAAATACAGCTCAATGCATTGCCAACATACATGACATGCAGAGCAGGAGTTTCAAACTCATTTAGTTCGGGGGCCACATTCAGACCAATAATATCTGAAGTAAGTTGGACTAGTAAAGTAACAGTGAAAAATACAATTATGAAAATGTTTACATCTACAACATTTCCTTAAAAATATGAATAACATGAACAACTTGACATCTCTTAACCCTTTATCATTGAAATACTCTGAAATTCAAAATTTCAACCTAGGTGTATTATTGGACATTGTCATCTTCTTCCCTGTCGATTGGCATGACAACAGTTTCCCTCCTCTTGCCATAAAACATCCAAGCAGCACTTGCTAAAAAGTAAACACATGCAATAAAACAACTGTTATAAAGTCATAAACTGACAAAAATCACTCATATTCACTATTTACAGCTTCAAAATGTCTATAAAATCTCTCTGAATCACTGTGTAGTTTTATAAAAACCAACATGATTCTTGACCTCACTGAGGGCCCATATTTAATGTTCGCAAAAATTACCAAAAAATAGTCACTTGCCTGTTTAAGGGTTAAGAAAAATAATTGCACTTGTCATATGCTTCTCATTTACACATGTGAATTACAACTTTCAGATCACTGTGGATCTAAAACATAGAAAACATTTAATAACAGGCAGAACATTGGTCAAATTACACTTACTTGTCTTCAGACATTTCAGGTTGTTCATTTTTGTTCGTGTTTTTCACATTTTTTTGTGAAAGGATTGTCAGGAAAGGTAGACAGTTTCATGTAATTTAGAGCTTGTTTTTTGCACAAAAACAAAGACAAACTTGTGTAGTTGTTATTATTAGTAGGTAATATTTTATTGGTCGGATCCACTTCAGATCATACTGGTCTGTATGTGGAACCTGAACTAATATGATTTTAACATCATCGATTGTTAATATCTTCAGTGTAATTTTTGCATTTCACAAATTCATCCCACGGGCAGGATTGGACCCTTTGACAGGACAGTTTAGGCCCACGGGCCGTATGTTTGGCACCTGTGATGTAGAGTAATTACCAAAGTGATAAAATGTAATTCACCACTGTTCTGATGTAGAGAGGTAGGAAATAGTTCACCTGGTTCTTGGTAACTCTTCTCAGTTCATCTGGACTGGTTTAACTCTTTTGAAAACATTTCGTCTTTCGTCGTCTTCCATCTTCAGTTCTGATTGAACTGAAGAAGTCTCTTGGAATAACACTAGTCTTGAACCTCACCTTAAACCAGTCACATTTTCTTGTTTCGTCTCCAATTACTGATTTATAACAACAGCCCGTAGCTTTGCTTATTCGGCCTAAACGTGGTGAAAACAGTTCACTGACAGCAGTAGAAGCGAGAGACACAGTACAGTAGACAAAAAGGGTCCAATCTGCTAATTACTATTCAGAACTACTGATAATCCTATGTGAGTAAAACATTTTTAATGATGCAATGACACATAATCATATAATCTATTACGCCGCATTCAAACAAATCTGTAATTCTTACCATCCAGCTCTATACATGTTTAGAATAAATAAATAAAGTACATCTTTATTAAGAATTGTATGTATATATACATTTTTTATTCTGTGTGCTTTGTTAGTTCAAGGCATGCCTATTAAAGTGGCCAGTGCTGTACTCATTCTGCTACAAGGTTCAACACGTCATGCTTTTAGATAAGCTCTTCTATCCGAGGTGTAAACTAGTGGCGACTTCTGCCTTTCTGTCGCCTCAAACCAGTCTGACCTTTGGCATCAACAAGACATTTTCACCCAGAGAATGGCTGCACACTGGGTATTCTGTTCTTCTGACCATTCTCTGTAAACTCTAGAGGTGGTTGTGCATGAAAATCTCAGCAGATCAGCAGTTTCTGAAATACTCAGACCAGCCCATCTGCTACCAACAACTATACCATGTTCAAATCACCTCTGTTTTCCATTCTGCTGCTCTGTTCGTCATGACCGTGTCTACGTGCCTGAGTTGTGATTATGTGATTGGTCTGTTAGATATTTCTGCTCATTACTAGTTGAACAGATGTACCTAATAAAGTGGCCGGTGAGTGTATACATACATACATAGATAATATGGTAAAATGGAAGTTGTCAGATAAACTTTTTACTTCTCTGCTTTACACTTTTTATTTTAAAATACTTGAAGATTAACTGAGAGGTTGAACTTCCCTCTGAGCTCCCTCCTTCCTGATGAGCGGCATAAATCTCTCACCAAAGAGTCATGAATCTCCCACATCAGCCAAGAAGCTACCTTGTGTTGTCACAGAGGCAATATCATGGCCCGTGGTCTTCTGAGACGTGACTACTGCCAGTTGAAAAGTCTAACTTTGCCAGAATTTCTCGGCCCACGATAGGGTAGAGTGGTTGAAATGCTGACACTAATCCCACTCTCATAAAATACCTCTGCAAGTGGAGGTATCCAAATGGCGCCCATACAACTGCAGTACTTTCAAAGGGTATAAACATATTGAATTTAATTGCATGGCATATTTTTTTTCAAGAGAATCTCTGTATCCTACTAAATGGACAAACATCACAAACCTGGCTGCAAAATCATTATTTCATTACCTTATTTATGAGTAGCGATGAGCCTTTTTAAGAGGCCTCTAATAAGCTTTAACAAAGGATTAATTGATAACACGCCCATGTCTGAGTCTATAAAGAACCAGTAGCTAATTACCTTTGCATAAAGCCTGGAAGCAGTAGCAAAAGGCTACCGTGTCCTTGTTCAAAGTGACCAAAACATCACATACACATCTAGAGTTAGCTAATTTGAATGGCTCAGCAAAAAAACAAAAACCTAATTATGATACGGCTGATAAGAAACAAGCAGAAAAGTGAAGAGTGACTGCATCTGGTGAATGTTTGTCTGACTTCTGGCTCAGTCAAAGACACTGATGAGAAAATCTGTTTCTACAACCTTCATCGCCTTCACATTAAGCCTTTAACCCCTGGGACATTATTTCAGGTAAAGGTGCTGCTGTGCATTTATGTCTGTTTCAGGTTCCTTAAAGCTGCTGTGAGTATGTGCTTGTGTTCTTTTTCTTCAGTGGTTTTGTTTTCCTGTGTGTTTTAGGGTCAAAACAGGTGGAATAACAGAAAAAGACAAAGAGAGGAATTGAAGTTTGACAGGTTTTTAC
>JAPQRP010000002.1:32739161-32752375 GCA_037367295.1 Apogon hyalosoma
TTTTTAGACAATAGATCTGGAAAATCTTATTTCAAGAAATCTTACCAAGATCATTTTTACTTGTTCCATTGGCAGATATTTTTGCTTGAATTAAGTAAAAAAAAAAAAATCTTGAATTAAGCAAAAACAATCGGCCAATGGAACAAGTGGAAGTGATCTTGGTAAGGTTTATATTTTTTTCCAATGTAGGTCCTCGGGCAGGGGGGGGCTTCTGGCTGTTCCAAGGTTGAGGCTTAAATCTAAAGGTGACCGTGCTTTCTCCATCAGGGCCCCTGGACTTTGGAACGACCTGCCTGAGGAGATAAGGCTTACAGAATCAGTGACATCTTTTAAACCACTTCTTATAACCTACTTTTTTATAGACTAGCCTTTATGTGATGTTGTCTCTAATTAATATTTGAATTTTTTATATTTAATATTTAAATTTATTGTCAGGTTTGTCATGTTCTTCTCGTCTGCTGTTCTTATCTTTTACTGTGTTGTGTTGTTTTTCTATGTTTTTAGTGTCTTTGCTTGCGCCTGGTTTTACTTCAGTTTCAGCTTAATCCTGTCCTCCTGTTTGGCCCTCTGTTGTTATTTTGACTCCTGGGTATCCTGCTGTTGCGCCCTTCTGCTTTGTCTGTCAAAGCGCTTTGTAAACTCAGTTTTTAAAGGTTCTGTAAAAACAAAAGTTATTATTGAAAGTATTATTATTATTATTATTATTATTATTATTATTATTATTATTATTATTATTATTATTATTATTATTTTCAAGTGACTGAAATTTAATTTAACAAGTAATTGTATCAAAATAAATGACACAACACTGTCCTCATAACGCAGATCAGGCAATTATGGACCCCATGAAAACGTAATCATTTCGGACCCTGTCAGACTAAAGGGGGGGAGGGGGCACTTACAACAGTGTGAAGACGAAACTGAAACTTATCGTGCTTTCAACGTTCGCCTCCCAACTTCTATACCTCTCTTATACATCAGATCTTACACGAAATTTTCACAACTTCTAGCTTGTATCCACTGGGCCCCCTTCACTGCTCTATGGCTCCCCACAAATACTGGGCCCCATGAATTTGTCATGTTTACCCCCCCGCCTTATCAGCACCCCAGAGTTGACCAGTCTTATGGTGTCCAGGTAGCAGCTGTTTCTGAGCCTGGTGGTTCCTCCGCTGATGCTGCTTGAAGGGAGGTGGACTAACAGGCTGTATGCAGGGTGGGTGGGGTCCTTCATGGTCCTGCTCCTGCCCCTGTTGCTGTAAATGTCACTGACTGTGGAAGGCTGCTGCTGTGAGGATGCTTTCCACTGCACCCCGTTAGAAGGCTTTGTTTAATATTTCTTATGATTATTGAGCATCGTCCCGGCTAAATAAAGCAATAAATAAAATCAAATCCCCCCCCCCGTGTATTTTGTTTTGGTCTTGATGTGGTCTCAACCCTTGGTCTAGTCTTGGCCTCAGTAAACCCTGGTCTTGGTCGTGACCTTGTCTCAATGAACCCTAACGTTTCTGTGGTGCTCTTTCTGAGTGCATGATTTATTTTAAATATTCATAAAAAATCAACCTTTAGCTCAATAGGAAAAATGTCAAATTGAGCTGAGAGAATAGACCTTGTTCTTTACATAGACATTTGAGCATGCTCAGTGCACCCCCTGCCATCTGTGGAATAGGGGGCTAAACACAGTAGTGAGTGAGACTGACTTGTTATTAAAATTTACGTTTTTTTGGGGTTTTTTTACACCATTTTCCTTGTTTTTTTTTTTTTTTTCTTGTTTCAAATGTTGTGGTGATTTTCCTTTTTTTGTTTTGTTTTTTTGTTTTGTTTTTTTTTACTGTGTTTTTACTGAGTTTTGACCATGTAACTGCTTCTTGGAGTTCAACCAGTTGCCAAAAAACCAGCTGGACTGATTAAAAAAAAAAAAAAAAAAGCCCCAAAACAAAACCTACTCTTCTTTTTCTGTTATTCCACCTTGTTTTGACCCTAAAACACACAGTAAAACAAATCCACTGAAAAAAAGGAACACAAGCACATACTCACAGCAGCTTTTATGACCCTTCACATCAGCCCGTTTCATTGAAATAATGTCTCCGGGGTGAAAGGGTTAAGGTGGTCTTGACTCCTGCGGTGAACGGTGACGTCATGGGAGATAATTCCAGCTGAAGATGATTGGAGCTGACGTCTAGGAGAAACAATCAATGAGTCAATATGGCTGAATTAAGTTGAAGCACTATCTTGTTGTTGATTAAATCAATTTGGAGAAGTGTGTTTGTTTTCTTCTGTGCACTGGGAACTTTAAAATGTTTAGGACTGACAGTAACATAAAGCTCCAGGGTCATCGCTGTGTCTCATATCTACATATAAGGAGACTCAAGATGAAGGTAAATTCAGGATTTTGGATGAAGTTTTAACTGGCGGCTGGGTGTTTTAATGCCATTTTTCAGTAATGATTCATTCATTTATATTTGAATAATCAAGAAGAATTAAGATATACCACGTTAGTTATGGACAGCGCTCCCACATATATGTGCTGCCCCTACCTCATGTACACCCCCTACTGTTCAATACCTGTTAATCCACTAATCCTATCAATCCATGTAAATAATTGATGTAAAATGCAGTTTGTCATCTTTTCATGGTCATCAGATATGATAATAATAATAATAATAATAATAATAATAATAAGAATAAGAATAAGAATAAAAATAATAATGGATTAGATTTATAAAGCACTTTTTTATGAATGCATACTCAAAGCATGCACACTCACACATTCACACTTTGGTGGTGGTAAACTACATATGCATCCACAGCTGCCCTGGGGCAGATTGACAGAAGCGTGGCTGCCATTTCACGCCTACGACCACCATCAAACATTCACATGCATTCATACACCAGTGTGAGTAGCAGCACTAGAGGCAAGTAGGGGGAAGGGTCTTGCCCAAGGACACAACAGCACATGACTAGGACAGAGCGGGATTCGAACCACCAACCCTTCGGTTATTGGACGACCCGCTGTACCTCCTGAGCCACACGAACATCTAAATGATCAGTGCAGTGATACAGGAAAATACATGAGTTTCACTTAAAAAAATGAAAAATACAGAGGATAATATTAGAATAAATATAAAAATAATAATAATAATAATTTGGGAGCTGTTACAAAAAATGGCGCTGGGTCTTTATGGGTTAATATTTAAACCAATCCATATATCCTAACATTAATTAATGTTAAGTTCATTGCCCAACTCAAAACTACAGGAGTTAGAATGCAGTCTCTGCCCCCAGAGAAGTCCTGGATGTTATAAATCTACTGTCTTGCTCATATAAGGAGAGGTAAAAGAAGTGGATCCTTCAATGGGCAATTACAATACTTTGAAAAAAAAAATCAAGGCACATACTTCTGCAGCTAAACATAAGGATCAATGTGTCATTTTTAGGACAAAAGTAGTATTAGCAAAACACATGTGAATCTAAATGTGTAGTCATGATTCATTCAACAAATGTGGAATTTAATCCTTTATTCCTGAATGTTTAGAGGAAAATGAGCCGACTCAGGAACATTCAGTTGTAATACACATACAGACAGAGAATAGAATAGAATAGAATAGAATAGAATAGAATAGAATAGTGTTTATTGTCATTATGCTTCTCCAGTCAGTACAGCAATGTTAACAAAAACACTGATGGTACAGAAATAAGAATAGAGGGAATATAAAATTACAAAAACTAAAAATAACAAAAACATATAATAAATATTGTACAATTTAACAAGGTAACATGAGAATAGAGCTTAGTAGAATAAAAATAAGACTGAACAAAATATGAATAGATGCAACTGACAGTATTAACAGAATGTATGTGAACAATATTAAAAGTATGTATATCTATAAAAACAGTATGTATATATAAGTGACAGTATGTATACCTATGAACCATGTCTACATACAGATTTTGCATTTATTTTTGATAAATATTGAATAAATATTGTATTGTTACTGCAGGACAGAAGATTATTGCTCAATTTATTGCACATTTAAAGGATTGTTGCAAATTACAGGAAGTGATTCTGAGGATCCATTTTGAACGTATTATTATGTTCATTCTATTTATTTCATTGGTATTTTTATTTTACTGTTTTTAATTGTACAGCTGTTTTTCTGTCTTTTTAATCTTCTATTCTTGTATTTTATTCTATCATTTTGCTTTTTTTTTATTCTTCTGTGCGATACTGTTTTTAATTGTACAGTTGCTTTATGTCTTTAATCTATTCTTACTTTTTATTTATTCTTTTGTGCAGCACTTTGGTCCACTGTGGTTGTTTTAAAGTGCTTTACAAAAGAAGTAGAGAGAGCGAGAGCTTAATTGTTAACCCTTTAAAGGGCACTCAAAGAAATACTCTGAAATTCAAAAGTTCCACCTTAGTGTGTTATTAGACATCATCATCTCCCTCCTCTTGCCATAAAACATGTGCGCAGCACTTGCTAAAAAGTAAACACATGCAATAAAATAAATGTTATAAGGTCATAAATGGACAAAAATTACTCATATTCACTATTTACAGCTTCAAAATATCCATAAAATCTCTCTGAATCACTGTATAGTGCTTCTAAAAACCAACATGCTTCTGGACCTCACTGAGGAACAGAATTGGCCCCATATTTAATGTTTGAGTCAATGGCCAAAAATAGTCACTTGTCTAATAACACACTAAGGTTGAACTTTTGAATTTCAGAGTATTTCATTGAGTGCCCTTTAAAGGGTTAACAATTAATCTCTCTCTCTCTCTCTACTTCTTTTGTAAAGCACTTTAAAACAACCACAGTGGACCAAAGTCTTGCCTGGTAAAGGGTTAATCTTCCCCTATAAGTCGCTTTGAAAAAAATATCTGCCAAATGCATTTATAAATGTAAATGATACAGAAAAGGTTAAAGGTTAACTCACTTTGTCATTTCTTAAACCCAGAGGAAACCGCAGCAGTGCAGAGGGAACAGGTAAACTCAACACAGGGCTAACCCCTACAGCCCTGACAGCCTTTAAAAAAAGGAAGTGCATCTTCACAGAGTGTATTCATTCAACAATCTCATAACGCTTCCTTTTGTTTCACAGCAGAATCTCTCTGTGTTCAGATTTTGACACAAGTAAAGCAAGAAATGGTTCTGATGGCTGAACTACGGTGTTCAAGAGTCCAGAGAAACGTCCTCCTCACTGCAACTCACCATCTGAACAGAAATTTAAAATAAAAACTAGGTCTGTTCTTTTTTTTTTTTTTTTTTTTTTTCAGTGATGATTCTATATAGTTGTCTCTCGCAAAAGTAGAGACTGGATCCTCCCGTGTTTCTGTCAGGTGCATGTTGCTCAGTTTGGTAAAAAAAAAAAAAAAAAAAGAAAGCTTTGACATGTTATTATTCTTCCCTCATGGGCATGTTTTCACTACATTTAAGTACACAACAATTTAAAAACAAAAACAAAAAAACAGCAGCCAGGAAGGGTTAGGCAGCTTTCCCTGTAGCTGTCCCTTCAGTGACAACAATTACTCTATCTCTGTTCTCAGTCAGGCAGAAATATCCTTCCAGAGAGAGAAACTAGTCCTGTCGTAGCCAAAAGGCACAATTGTGATAAAAGACATCTGCATTTTCCGCTCCCAGGTCTGAGAAGAACTTGCAGAGGCGTCTCTGATTGAGTGATGCAGTTTACTATCTTAATGAAAGTGATCAAGACATGCCCTGCCTTTTCAGGGCCTGTTGATGAATAATGCAGAGAACTTTAATCAAATCGCCTCCGAGCTCACTCACCTCCCACCGACACTGGCACAACACACCTGTTATTTTTTTATTTGTTTCTATCTGTTTTTTTTTTTTTTTTTTTTTTTTTTTCTGGGAACTTCATGTCCTAAGTGATGACTGACAGACAAATAAAACTCAGTGTCAAGCTTTTTCTGATCAAACCTCTTTGATTTATTAAGTTATTATAATGGATAGTTTTATTACAGGAATCTTCAAATTTCGACCTGGATTTAACTAAAACCAGTCGTTCTCAAACTTTTTACAGTGGAGTACCCCCTGAAACGTACTTTTTTAGCCAAGTACCCCCAACTCTCGATTCAGCATTTTGGACTGAAAAAAAAAAAAATTTGGTCAAATTTGTTCCTGTGCCAAAGGTGTCTACTTATATTTTCAAAACTTTGTAAACAAACAACACATATTTAACTGTGATATATATATTAAAAAAAAACTAACACATTTTTTAAAGTCAATTTTGTGCAAAGCATAAACTGAAAAGTGGCCTCTTTTATTGATTAGAAAAAGAAATAAATTGGTTGTTAATTACTAAATGAACCTTTCATCAGCAAAAAATAATTACTTAGCTACTCAAACTCATTTTGAATAATATAAAATAGAAATGTTCTTAAAATGTTAAACCTAAACAAGATGATTAACAATGAAACTGTTATATGAACGTATTTATTGTGTTTTATATTTCAGCATTAATTCTCATTATTTGTTTTGTATCCAGTACATGATGACTTATTTAACCTGTTCATGGATGAATTAAGATAGACTTTTTTTTTTTTCTGAGAGTTTTATTCCTCAAATAGCAACTTTAAAAAAAAATTAAGGCCGATATTGAAAAAAAATCAATATACTAAATATTGGTCTACCTCTAGTCTGAACATCAGTGGAGTTTTTTCTTCTTCAGAATTTCAGGCTTAAATTGTGAAACATTATTCGCCACCATAGTGTCCAGACCTGAACCCTGTTAAGAATCTCGGGGATGTGATAGAGAAGTCTTCACACATCCAAGAACTTACAGGATCTTGGCCAAAAATAAATACAACTCTGGATGGAAATAAATGTCGTAATATTAATTGTGAAACTGCATAAGCAATCATGTTGAAAGCATAAAAAGTGAAAAACATACCAACAACCTATTGTGTGATTTTTTTTTTTATTTTTTTGTTTGGGCTGGTCACTCTATATGTAAAGGTTTTTAGTTTCTATTGTCACAGGTCAACTAATAGTTAACTGTCTAATTTATACTGAAAATTAAAGTTCCGAAAGTAACAGCATTGTTTTCACGTGTTAATAAAGTTGAATAAAGATGATTAGTTACAATATTAAGGGTTACAAGCTCTTAATGCTATGCTTCTTGCACTGCAGGTGTGAATTGCACATTTTGTTTCAGTCCTGTGTTGGTGAACAGGATGTCTATAATCATGTTTCAGAGACGCTCTTATTGTTCTCATTTCATATAATAAAGGAATAAAGAAATCCCTGCAAGTGGAAACTCTTCTGAGGTAAACACAAACCTAATGACCTGCCAGTTGAGGCCACCCTTGAAGCGGATTTTTTGATTTACTACACTAACAAAAACCATTATCAGCCCTTCCAACTAATTACCGTTACACACCTACATGCCTGCCAGGAAACAATGAGGCAATATTACAATATCAAATAAACAAGCTCCTCAGAACTATGCTCCTATTGCATAGTGCCATCTGTAATATTTGGTAATATTCACCGATACAGTATTGCAAAACTCTCTCAACTTCTCATCCAGCAGCAGTCGTGGACAAAAGTACCGTTAACCCCATGAGGCCTCTGAACGCTCTTTGAGTCTTTGTGCGTTTCCACAATCGGCTGCAGAACAGAGGAGTTCAGGGAATACTGTTCTGACTGACAGCGCAAAGTCACACGAAGACGAAACTACTTCTGTCGTTAGGTCCACCGAGAAAATCAGCCTCATTTATTGAGTCAGTGACTTTATTTCACCTCCCGCGATGACACTGTGAGCGGAGGGATTATGCGCGTGGTGTACCTATTATCACTCCCAAGTCGTCACTGGTTTCTGTGTTTGTTATGACCCACTGGCGTTCGTTTTCAGTACCCAGGGTACCTCTATATCTATGAACCCCCAGACCTGGACACCCATGTGGGCGGTGTGGTGGTGTAGTGGTTTGCATATCTGCCTCAAAGCTAGAATGCTCTGTGTTTGATTCTGTGTTGAGGGTCCCTGGTTGCCATGTGGGTTTCCTCCAGATTATGCGGTGTCCATCAAAACCAGCTCTGTGTAGGTTTATTCTCATGCCTGGAGCAGGTCACCAAGCACCTTCAGTGGCAGCTAAGGGCTAATGCTAATGCTAGTTACTTTATCTATTAGGATGGATAAAATGCAGAGACTGTATGAGGATCGAAAGGGAATTTTTCAATGAGTAGTTTTAGAAAGACTTGGACTTAAGACGATGTAACGGAATGAGCCTGTGATTCCATTACAACAGATAACACACAACACACTGCAAAAATCTACATCTTACCAAGTGTGTTTTTCTCATTTCTAGTCAAAACATCATATGACACTTAAAATAAAACATAATCACCTAAAGAGTAACGTTTCAGTGAGATATAAGAACTTATTTTTAGACAGCAGATCTGGAAAATTTTATTTCAAGAAATCTTACCAAAATAATTTTCACTTGTTCCATTGGCAGATTTTTTTTAAATTTTTTTTTTTGCTTAATTCAACAGTGGCGGTTCTAGACCAGTTTTACTGAGGGGGCCAGGCTGAGGCCAGGGGTTTTGTCAGAGGTCATTTAGCTTTGATTAACAAATATTCCAAAACGTCTAATATGCACGGCTTCCTTTAAAAGAAGAACTATGTTTGTAATAAATACATTTAAAGTTTCGTTTAGCCTCATGGGTAAAGAAATACACAATATACTTGCAAATGGATTGTTGTCAAAAACTTCATTACTAAGCAAAGACTGTATTAAAGTAAACTATTCACTTACCCTCTCTGTAGAATATACGCGATTTCTGTCTTACTCTGAGTACATTTTAATAAACGTAAAGTAAATGACCTTTTTCACCAATCCTGTGCTGCAGTTACAGATGCCGACTGAATCAGCAAAGCCCAGGGAATTCCCTGACTGACAACTGCCCCCCGCTTGACTTGCTCTCAATGCTTATATGACAGGCTGTATGACTGCTTGGTTCAAAATATTTCCGTTAATAAAAGTTATAATGTGAAAGACTACAATGAATGTGCTCTTGTCGCTATTGTTTGCATGAATATAATGCAGCTGTTTCGTTTCTCCTGCTTCATACTAGCCGCCATTCTGACATGTTCTCACAGGTACGCAATGCACCTGCATAAATGAGATCTGGAACATGACGACTGTTTACGAAAGGACCAACCGCGTCGGCGTAATATCACAATTTTAATACTTACTGTATAATCTTTGTTCAGGGGGAAATGAGATTTTCCAGATCTATTGTCTAAAAATAAGTTCTTATATCTCACTGAAAAGTTACTCTTCAGGTGATTATGTCTTATTTTAAGTGTGATGAGATATTTTGACTAGAAATGAGAAAAATACACTTGGTAAAATTTTGATTTTTTTCAAATGTAGTAGACTGAATCTAGTTCTGAATGCATTTCTCAATGTACAAAGTTACACTGCAAATTATTTGGTCCTTACCAAGAAAACCAAAAAAAACAAACAAACAACAACTTAGATTTAGAACTGTTGGATACTTGATCTTGTTTTGAGAGTTAATTTCTTATTTTAAGTGTTCATACATCTGTAGACATGCTTATTTCTAGATTTAACAATATAAATTCAAGAATCCTGTTATGTGAAATGATCTTGCTGCATGGACAGATCATTTCACTTGTTTTGGTCTCTTTTTCCTCAGATTTAGTGTTTTTGTCTTGTTTTTAGACACCCCTTTTGTTGCAGTGCACGTAGTATAATTATTAGACGCAGATAATGAGTCTCTTCATAACTGGTTGTATAGTGTAAATAGACCCATGATATAATTGTGTGCCAAACCTTACGGACAACACAACTGAAGGAGGTATTCACCTGCCTAAGAGGGACAGAAGCAGACAGTTCAGGGAGAATAGATCTGTGAATCTGGGACTGTAGACATCTGGACTGGAGATGGAGGACACAGTACAATTCAAAGAAGTACACAGTAACTTGCATCTTGACCTCAGAACTGAAAGAGGGATGCAATCACAGTTTATGTTCGAGGGTCTAACAGGGATAATTAAGTCAGTTGACCTTTTCATGGTGTCATTTTTTGATGCACAGGGTATGAGATTGAAGGCTATTTAAGTCCTTCGACGTCAGAAATTGACAGCATTGGCTAAGTCATATAATTAAGGGGCAAAAACCTTCGGTCAAGATAATAGGGGTAGTTATGGTGACCGTCTCTTACTTAAGTGGTTGTTATGACAACCATACATGTGGTTGGTCGTGTTTTCTTTCTTTTTTTTTTTTTTTTTTTCATTTTAGCCCTTTAAGTGCTGACCTCCTTCTGTTAACACTAACTGAATTGGTTTTATGCTTACATCTATCCACAGCATGTCTGTGGCCAACAATGTGATAAGTTTGGAATGAGAATATGAAGCCTAGTTGTGGGCGATGTGGTGAAGTCATTCTCACCTCCGCGTCACTGTAATTAATCAATACGTCCGCGTGCTTCCATGACAGCGAAGGTCGATGTCAAGTCATTCTTGAAACGACACATGTGTGTTGAATTAGGGTCGAGACACTGTCTTCATAAGGTTCAGTCATAACAGTTTCCCTTTTGTTTGTCCTTTCTGTGTTCAGGATTTTTTTCTTCTCTTGTCAGAGGAGATGCTCAGACAGGACAAATGGACTGTTGCCACGGTAACTAAAGTTCAGCCTCCATACATTCATGCACATAACTTTACCTTCACAAATTTTCACAACTTTTTCTTTTCAAATCCTACGACATATTGGTATTGACCCTTTATCGGGCAAGTGATTATTTTTGGTCATTTCCACACACATTACAAGACAGTGAAGGCAGCAGTTCCTGTGAGGACAGTGAGGGAACAATCTCAGGTCCAATGTGGTCTGCAGGGTCTGTAAGGTCCACCTCTGCATGAACAGTGAGTGGACCTGCTTTGTTAGGTACCATGAAGTAATGGTACTAATGTAAGGAATGATGTTCAAAGGGATAATGTGGATGTGGACAGGGGTCTGGATCAGCACTGTTGTTGGTCTAATGTAACTTGTATCAATTATATTTATTCTATTTATTGTATCTTGGAGGGAAGGGTGCAATATATGGACTTGGTGTAAGACATAAGTGTGATTATGCTAATTTCAAGATGTGTGACTGAGTTGCTTTGTGACTGTATGTCTCCAAATGTGACTGCAGCACTGTGTAAATACTGTTGTCCAAAACAAATTTCCCGCATGGGACAATAAAGTTTATCCTGATCCTGATAAACATGACGTTCTAATGTTCTAAAATACATGTTCCTTTCACATTACATATGTTTTTCTTGTATTTACTTATTTATTTGCCACATACAGGCAAGGAACCAAATATGGTAACTTAATTGATCTTGATTTTCTACATGAAAAAAAAGAGATATTTTGCAAAAGTAATAAAGTCTTGTAATGTCCTCCAATAACACACTACGGTTGAAATTCCGAATTTCAGAGTAATTCTATGAGTGCCCTGTAAAGGGTTAAAGCAGCGACACTTCCATCCTTCTCTCTGACTATTTCTCAACTTTATCACCTGCTTTTGTCCTTTCCTTCCTCCTAAAACTTTCCTATTTCCCTCCTCTCCTCTCCCCGCTCAGCCTCTTGACACTCGGGGCTAACAGGTTTGTCTGTACTGCTAAAGTACATGAGTGAAAAGGGAACCTCTCACTGAATTCTCTATGGAGCTTTTTCACTCTTGTCCTTCTCTCTCTCCTCTCCTCTCCTCTCCTCTCCATCACATCTTTTTTTCCCTCCCTCAGCTCCCTCCTCCCTCTGTCTCGCACACATTAAAAAAAAAAGTCTCTTGCTCAGTCTTCTTCCTTCCCCAAAGTCGAATTTGTTGTTTCACACTTCAAGGGCGCTTGTTCCTGCAAAATATTTCTTGCTTCAGCACAGTTTGTTTCCCATTAGCAGTACACCCTCTGCCTTGCTTACTCCCTCATGCCTCCTCTTAATTCTTCCCCTCCATCCTGTTTTTAGCACAGACTCACATTTCACTGCTGACGGGTAGGAACATCTCAAAAAAAAAAAAAAAGAGTTGTTTCATAAGAAAAGCAGGATTTCTTCTGAAATGATGATGACCACCTGAGTTTGCTATGCATCTTTCAAATGGTTATGAGGTTTGCATAGGTTAGTGATGAAAACCCAACAGCAAAAATGACCAGTTTTACCACTTTTCATCCAAATCAGTTCCATTTCTCTCCCTCCTAACGTAACCCACAGCCTCTCCTTCTCCCCTTTTCTGTCTTTCAGAGCTCAAGGTCAGCCATTACTCACAGATATTACCACTTCTCAACAGTTTGCCTCCTTCAGTAGATTTGTTTTAATCTGAAATTTGAATCAGTGCCCTTATGAGTGTTAAAAGTAATGGAGGGCAGACACAAACGCATGGGCTTCCACTGTGTAACAAATGACTTGAAGTGGTGAGGAACTTCCCGGTGCCAGAATGGCTTCAGCAGCCATATATCACGGGCGGACAGTTGGCTTTAATTGAAGAGCAATTCTTTTCAGAGAGGAGGAGATAGAACATGAATAGGAAAGCAGAGAGAATGACTCAGAGGCAGTAGGTTAATGCCTTTTTGATTGTGTTTATAGTGATGTTTTATGTGTGGGACACTGAAGCCAAGACATGTAAAATTAAAAGAATTAAATCCAAAATTATAGAAATATTGAACCAAATCAGAGCAAAGTCATGCAATGATGGCCAGGTTTCTCATCATTACAACACCCAAAATTCTTTAACCATCCACCCATCTGTCCATCAGTCAGACTGCAGCTACAGATTAATGTCTTCAGATATTAATTCATTTTAATTCTTGTATGGACTGATTAGATTTTTGTGAACAAATGTTGTTTTGGCTTCACAAAACATGTTTGTGGCCACAGTGCCACAGCCAAGGACCTGAGCTCCAAACTGAAGCTAATGTGGAAGTATTTTACAGTTGTAATACAGCCGATGGCCACTAGGTGTCAGCCCCAAAAAGCCAAGTCCAAGTCCACTGGAGCCAGGGCTCTCTCTAACAATAGTAAGTCTTTTTTTTATACCCCCCCCCCCCACACACACACACACACACCCACACACACAAGGGGAGGAAAGGAGTATTGTTTTTGGTTTGTTTGTTTGTTAACACTCCAGCAGCAAAACTATTGGTTGAATTCATACCAAACTGGGTTTATAGATTGCCAGTGA
>JAPQRP010000002.1:32790503-32809977 GCA_037367295.1 Apogon hyalosoma
ATGTCCTCTAAAATTAACATTTATTTGCAACATAGTATAGCAAACTATTACATGATCAAAAACAAATTAATTTTAGCCAAAAAAAAAAAAGTCTCCGTTTTGAATGCCTGGAGTCACCAGAAATTTGTGATGTTAAAATGGGGTCACGAGTTAAAAAAAAGGTTGGAAACCACTGCATTTAGAGAGATACAAGCTTCAAGGTGTAGAATGCAAAAATACAGACAGGGTCATGGATGGGTCAGCTTTGTTTTTAGGAGTGTGTAGTGTTTATTGTTTTATTGTTTTGTTAGCCATAAAGGCAAGATGGTAAGGAGACCTGGGGGGTAAGGACGGGGACTGACAATGAAGCAGCTGTGCTGTGGGGGATGAGTGAAGGGACTGGCTGATGTTAAGAGCAGGAAGGCAACACCCAAAGGAAGAGTATAAAGAAGAAGGGAGAAGTTAACTCCGGGGGGGACTTGAGGACGGGGAGTCAGAGAGATGCTTGGTGACTTCATGTCTGTTGGCGAGGGAATCTGATTCTCTGTAACCTTGGGAGCCCACAGATCTGTGTAAGTTTGATTCATGGTCATTAAATGATTGATTCATTGTTTTTCTTAAATCCTGTTTGAGGTCTATTTTATGGTCAAGCTAATAACCAATGTAACGAACGTGGGTGATAGAGAATTGGAGTCAGATTTGTAAGTAGAATCCCAACATAGACCAACACCCTGTTTTGACCTTTGATAACCTGTAACAGGAAATACATTCAAATACACAAATTCCTACTTAAAATTCCATCTAGTTTCTCCCTCTCGCTGCAAAACACAGAAAAAGAGTTTTTTGTTTTTTAGAAAAACAAACATCTGCTGGTAGGGAGATAAAATGTGAGTACAGGCCGTAGTCTGACACTATCAAACTGCCCTGACATCATTCTGCACAGTTAAAGTCAAAGATGATAGTGTAGGAAAAAAAAATAAAGTTTGTGACACATTTTTGAGTGGACGGGAACATTAAATCTGTGCACACAGCTGATTCTAAACATTAAGTGACCCTGTGAGCCTCTCTACGCACATCACAGTTTTTCCAGTCAAATACAGAGGCCATCATCTTTACTTTCAGTAAATCCAAAATACCATTTCCGTCCGTATAATTCTGTGACCGTATTTATATATTAGGCATATTTGTGGCCCTGATATGACCAAGTAATTTAACCTTTTATTAAACTAATTCTGCAGTGGTTTTGCATCCCACTGAAAGGTGAAACAGTTCACAAAACATTAGGTGATGTGATGTTCAGTGGGAGGTAGCCTGATATCTGGTCAGTAGTCAGATCAATTACCAGTGATTTAATAGAACCTTCTATTCATTAAATAATGTCTGTACTTACCTAAATTATATGGCTATTGAGATTACAACCAATAAAAGGTGTTGACTGGGGTGACCTTGGCCATAGTTTATTTTTCCCTGTAAGACATAAAAGGTTTTCTGAGAGCTCAGATAATAGGCCTGATCATGAAACGCTGAAGGTGACAGCCGAAGTTATTATGGGAAACAGAAACTGGAACCACCATGAAAAATGAGGCCTGATTCTTCATTCATAAATGTGTTTTTATGTATTTTATGAAAACCCTCCCAAACATATAAAACTTGAGTTTTCTCAACCTAACTAGCAGCTCAGCAGCCTTTTCTCCCTGATCAAGCACAAATATTTAATATGTCTACAAAATATGTAAATGTGTCAACACTGTACATTGACAATACATTGACTTTTTCTACAGATTTTTAAATTAGAAGTGTTTTGTTTACAGCATTGTACAGGATGTTTTTCAGAGTATATACTAACTTTAATGTCAACCTGGTTACTAGCCCACCTGTTTTATTCAGTCTGTTTTCTGTCTTGTGCTGTATGAAAAGCTGCTGAATACTTGAATTTCCCTTGGGATTAATCAAGTATCTATTTGTCTGTCTATCTACATACAACAAACACCTTCAAAAAGGCATCTTTGCTTTGCAGTAAAATGGATAGAGTAATATGTTGAAAACCCAGTTCAAAGCAAATCAGGAGACAGACACAGATTTCCCATTAACCCTGTAAAACCTGACCCAACAAAAACTAGCCACAAAATCAACATTTTTGGGAATTTTATTGGAGTTTTTAACAAAATCCAAACAAAAAAATTCACCATGTCATTTTCTTTATGATATCACATTTCATGCATTGGGCGTTTTTATAAAGCGCCTTATATACCTGCAGCATCTAATCTGATACATACATTTTTGACACAAGTTAACTGTGTCAAGGGACGATTTGATTTTCCGGATGATGTGAGTCGCACATGCGTGGAAGTATTTATATCTGTGGTCCATGTTATATTTGTCTTTAGTCATATTTGCTGGGATGTTATATTGTTTTGAAGGTGTGCCATGCTGCTGCTACACTGAAATTTCCCAGTCTGGGATAAATAAAGTCTGTCTGTCCATCTTTTACAACTCACTGCACCGACCTTGTTAGGACAAATCGCTGTTGTATGAGTTACATTATGTAATAGTACAGAGACTTGACTTTTCCTTCAAGGAGTATCTTTCTAGTGATCAGAGATGATTTCGAGAGTCAATTTATGTAGCTACTTTCGGTTTCTTTCACAGCTGAGTCTTTCCAGCTGACAAACATTTTTGATCTAAATCTGGGGCAAACTGGACGGTGGAGGGTAATCACGCCTCTATACCACATAGTGAGGTTGCCATAGCGAGTCATAAAAGATGGCCGACAGAAATAAATGCTTCTACGCATGCGCCACTCACATCATCCGGAGACTCAAATTGTCCCTTGACAGACTGCACTATGAAGAATCAACTGTCAAGTAACTATGCATTATTTCAGTACATGAATGACTTACTTAAAACAATGAATAACAATATAATGTTCTTCTTAACATAACTTTGAAAATTACCAAAGATTTTCCTGCAAAAAGTGTGTGGATGATTTAACGATAGCAGCCATATTGAAAAAGGTAAAAAAAATAAATAAAAAAAAAGCCCATTCACTGGCTGCAGTAGGATGATAATCCACCAGGGGGGCAGAAAACATGTATCAGGTATATACAACAGATTTTTAAGGGAAGTATTGATCTTGTTGATAAGATAGAGGTCTCAGAACCTGGCGTAGCAAATATGATACGAGTGGTTTTATAGGGTTAATCAGTTGAGTTTTCTGCGGACGATCACAAGACTGTGCGGAAACAAATGAGTTACTATATCAGAGTAAACGCAAATGCAATGGTTTAACATGACAAAACTACTGTAAAAGATAAAAACTTAACCATGTCATAACCATTTTATCTTTGTACTCTGACAGACCTCTGCACAAGAATTCCTATGTACCTGAACAAGTGTACAACCAACAGCAAAATAAACTTTATCTTTTTATGTCATATGATCATCCCTCAGGTTTATTGTGAAGCTTTCTGATGACACTGTCCTTTTATCCCTCCCTCAGGGGTCAGAGTCCAATCATGGTCCTGCCCCTGGGGCTCCAATAAGGGGGATAAACATGAGAAATTCATGGGGCCCTGTATTTGTGGGGGGCCCATAGAGCAGTGGAGGGGGCCCAGTGGATACAGGTTAGAAGTTGTGAGAATTCTGTGTAAGATCCGACGTATAAGAGAGGTGTGGAAGTCAGGAGTTGAACGTTAAAAGTTTGTTAAGTTTCAGTTTTGTTTTCACGCTATCGTATGTTACGTTACGGACTGTGCGCCACCCCCCCACCCACCCCTGCTCTGATAGATTGAGAAGACAGTAGATTTCTGTAGGGTCCATAACGATTATGCTTTCATGGGGCCCATAATTGCATAATTGGTAGCGGTGCCCTTGTCCTGCCCTATCACATTTTGTTAGCTGGTGTGATGACAATCATCTGGACTTGAATGTTTCAAAAACTAAAAACACGATCATTGAGTTTAGACACAACAACGATGACCACAAAGTGAGCGTGATCCACGGTGAAGATGTTCAGATTGTGGATTCATATAAATATCTTGACACTATTTTTGATTTTAAGCTCAGGTTTGATGCCAGTACTGAATCTATGGTTAAGAGGGGCCAACAGAGATCTGATGAGGAGACTGAACTCTTTTAATGTCAGTGAGAAGATAAAGAAGAGAAATTCTATTGTAAATTCATTGAAGGCCTCCTAACATTCTATTTACCTGTTGGTTCAATGGTTTAACTGTGGAAGACAAGAGCAGCCTACACGCTGTTGTAAAAACTTGTTCCACGATCATCGGTCAGACAAAGAGACCTGTCTTCCCTCTGGTAGTGAGGAAAGCAGAGGCTATCATCAGGGATACTCACCATGTGTTGTCCAGTGAGTTTGGTTTGATGCCTTCAGGCCGGCCCTACCGTGCACCTCAGAGGAGAACCAACGTGTATTCAAAATATTTTATTCCATCAGCTGTCACACTTTTAAACTTTGACAGCAGTCAGTTAATGACATTTATTCAGTCATTTGATTATGCTGTCAGAACTAACAGGGTCTTTTAGTCTGCATCAGTATTTATTGTTTATTTATTGTTGATTATTTAACGCAGGGGTCACTAATCCTGGTCCACGAGGGCCGGTATGCTGCATGTTTTAGACTTCTTCCAAAACACCTGATTCAAATAAGCCTATCATCAAGCTCTGCAGAAGCCTGATAACGATCGTCATGTGTACTGGAAGAGGGAAACATCTAAAACATGCAGGACACTGGCCCTCAAGGACAGGATTGGTGACCCCTGATTTAATGTATCTATTTGTCGCTGTCTTCCAATGACCTGTCTTGTATTTGTGTTCTGATTCATGTTTGACTTGCACTTTGAATGTTGACTGATGTCTGTGGTAAGCTGCAAATGAATTGCCCGTATGGACTAAATAGTTTCCTGAATCTGAATTATATCAACAATGGTACTGAAGGATGACTATATCAAAGGACTGTAAAATATGGACAGAGCGTCCTTTGTGACCCTGCTCGACACTGAGTACCTCTGTTATACAAAGACACTCCACCATGGGTCCCACATCCTTGAAAGTTTGTCATCACTCCCTGTTGCAGCTTGGTGATCTGATGAATAAGGGTTGACGTTCTTCTGCTGCGCAAACTAAAATACAGATAGTGGACACGTCTCAGATCTTGTGTCATAAAAGAGTCTCATTGTTCTTCATTGTGGGATTTTTTTTTTTTCAGCAACAAATGGTTCAAACAAATAGTAATGGAGCTGGGGACTATTTACTGACTACACCATGAAGCTTGCACCCTATCGATTCATGTCTTCGGTATCCCCTAGTAAGAGGTCTTTTGGACTAAAGCTGGGTGCACACGTAAAGATAATCTGGCTGTTTTTGTCCCGATTTTTCCCCTTCCCAACCAAGGACGGCAAACGCCAGATTATTTTATGTTTTATAAGATTTCTCTCATGATGGTGGTGAATGACTGGATTCAATTGCTCAGTGCTGAAGGGAAAAACATTTTTTTTTTTTAACAAAACATGAACGGTGAAGGAACAAACAGAAAAACTGTAGAGTCTGTAGAAAGGTGATGAGTCTGGGTTATGGAGAGGATGAAAGTGAAAATGATCCAGCGCCGCACAGCTGCAGGACCAGGCCTTAAATAGGCTTGATTGTGATGCAGGCCTGCAGCGCACCACAGGTGAGTCTAAGGGTAGAGGATGAATGAAGAGGGAGGAGCCGGGGGTAACACTGGAGCGCACCGTCACAGTTACCCTAGAAGATCATCCTGTTGTCAGAGGTGTGTTAAGAGTGAATTTGTCCTGATAATCGGCTCCGAAATGGGTCGGGGCTGTAAATATTTATCTTGTTCTATATTTACAACCACAAATTTTCGTGTGTGGGAAAAGCTGAGTCATGACTCCATGAATTGTGATGTGGAACAGAATGTAGCCAATGAAGAAGCAAGCTGACTGAGGAACAAGGAAGCAGGCATAAATAAAAACAAGCATGGCCGATCTGAAACATAAAGTTTGGTGGACCTCAGAAATGGAGGACCAGCTCACAGAGCTGTGGGAAGCCCCAGAGTGTCTATTCAACACCTTTGCCAAGTCGTACTACAACCGAAACGACACATTGCATGTGGCGTTTTCCAGTTGTTGCTATGTTTCTTCTTCTTCGTTTTTGTTAGATCATGTTTGATCACGCAAGATTTCTGGCTTGGAGGACTAGATTCTAGATCGGTGGTGGGACAGAATCGATATGTGTGTGGTGTGCTGTGTTGAGATTATCAGAGCACATCACACACAAGTACGATCAAAACTGTTCGATGCCTGATTTTTTTTATCTTCATGTGTGGGTCTGTAACAAATAAAAATCATTTCAGATTTTGAAAATCAGTACGTCTGTACCTCACTTTAGGTACAAGTTACAAATCCTTATTTCTACCACTCACAAACCTTTCATGTGTAAATTTTCCACTTGAATTTTTCACACAGACTGTGGAACAATATACAACATTGACAAAAACTGCATTTATTTTTTTTTTTTATTTTTATTGTGAGGCAAACTCAGATTGAGTACTTGAAAAAAACATTTTGATGAGTGTTGAAACGCGCTATCTATACATACCCAGGGTTACATATTGTGTGGTACATTATAGTATAAACAATAACAGTACAAGTAGTTTCACATTGTAGAAATCACAAAGCAGAGCCTTGGTCATAATATTCTCTCAGCGTCATGCCTGCCTGCTTCATGAAAATAAATTGGCACTGACCTGGACAATATACTTCAGAGAGTTTTTAATACAAATGACTAATATGCCATTACGGTGCCATCAATTCTTCACCATAAATGCACCATTAAACACAAAGACTCTGCCTGGATACTGTCAGAGTCACTTAAAATTGTTTCCAGTTCAGTCTCCACAGAGTTGTGCATTAGTACAATATCACACACTACATGACGATACACCTGCTCACTGCTGTTTTACACCGTAGTGAATGTAATAATAGAAGCGACCTTTCCCAGTGTCACAGCCAATTATTGGGATAAACTGTAAGTCAAACGTCTTCTCATGGTTTGAGTAGGGGACATGGGTTATTGGGGGAAAATGTAGCGTATACCTGAGTCTTTTATGACAACAAATCTGTCTCAACGAGTTAAAGGGCACTCAGAAATAGTCTGAAATTCAACATTTCAACCTTAGCGTATTATTGGGGGACATAAGACTTTATTACGTTTGTGAAATGTTTCAAAAAGGTTTATTGTTATGTAGAAAATCAAGGTCAGTGAAGTTACCATATTTGGTTCCTTGGAAAAAAAAATACATGCAGTACATATGAAAAATACAAAAAAAATACATGTAAGGTGAAAAGAACATGCATTTTAGAACATTAGAACATGAGTTTTAGAACATTAGACCAACATGCCAAAAAAAGTCATCAGTGTCAAATCATAAAAGTGTGATATCCCCAGCACTAAGATAGACCCTTACAGTCGCTGTTTCCACAAAGTGTTTACATGAAGTGAATTTTTAAAAAAATCACAAAAACAAAAATGCATAGTGTAAATAATCTTGACCAAGCTGTGTTGGCAAGAGGTGATGCTATAGGCAATGTTACATATGTCTCTAATAAACAGATTAGAGGAACCATAAGAGGGATATCGAAGAAGACGCAGCAAACAAGCTGAGCAGTCATTAGGACTGGGCATATTGATCTAAATATCAATAGTATAGATACCAAGGTGAGTATTGGTATCGGATCGATACTAGTGTGATGAGATCGATACTTTTGTTGCAGTCTCTCCTCTATACGTCCAGCAAATTACTCGAATTTCCTCAGAATTCATGCAAGTCTGTCTGTCTGTGCACACAGTGGACTGCTCTCTCTCTCTCTTCTGCTCTCTCAGGAACACTTGCCCCCCCACCCCGCAGAACAGACAGTCAGAACACTGACTTAGAGCAGCCTGTGATGGCGGAGAGAAAGAAAAGCGCTGTGTGAAGCTCATTCACTGCAGCTGACAGGGAAACTGCCACATGTGATGTGTGCAATAAAGTCATCCGCTACTGGTAACACTACAAATTTAAAAGGGGAATTATTTTATTTTTATATTGTTAATTTGTTATATATTACAGTTAGCAAGTAAAAAACATGTTTATTTGCCTAAAATCTTTGTTCTGTTTTATCATAATCATAATCAACTAACTAAAGGCAAAATCACAAAATTATTTAATGATCATGATATTTCAAGAGAAAAGTATCAGTATTGGTATCAGCGATACTTGCCCTGTATTTACTTGGTATCAGATCAATACCAAAATTCCCAGTATCGCCCACCCTTAGTGGTCATGTGATCGCCTGGTCAGAGTTTATCCCAAAATGGCATTTCCATTTTTGTGAAATTCAGGAAGTTTGTCACATTTTCCTTCGCAAAATTACAAAACGCACATTAAATCAATTTATGGAAAGGCCCCCAGTGTCGCTGCATTCACACAAGACAAATTCATCTAACGAATTTCTCTGCTAAGATCTTTTTCAGTGCTGGCATACTGAAGATAAAACCATATATTTTAACACCAGGTGTAAATGGAACCCAATGAGTTCCAAACAACATTAGCAGATGCATTTCCAATCCTGCTTCACACATTTATGCATTTTGCCTCACAATTTCAAGTAAGTGCTCTTAACACCTCAGTCTGTCAACATCAGCAATTATCTTCTTATCGGACAACATCTCACTGTCAGAAACTGTATTTATTTTACGCAATGTGTCAAAACCTCAGGTGCTTTGGCAAAGAGCTGTTTTTGACAGTTGAATGTAATCTACTGCTATGTCTGACAGCTGCTTTTAAGCACATGTTCTTTTTTAAAATAAGATAAACAAAAATGTTTTGAGTCTATGGAGGCCTCCACAGCAAGTTTGGACAATTGCAGTATTTTCAAAGAAAAAACCAAAAAGTTTTACTTATTCATTATTTTCATGTACTTACCTTGACTCTGAAAACTGAAGAGTAATGGAAAATTCACCAGTAAAACCCATAGAGTTGGATCAGTGGCAGTGGATGGAAGCACTGGGTTTATGTTCAGTCACTGATTGAGATTTTGGTGAAACAGAATTTTTTTTTTTTTAACAATTTTCTCTGTTTTTGATATAATAACTTTCAAATATAATATCAGCACGATGATTAAAGTACATCACCAGTAAATTAAATATAAGCACATACTTGATTGTCTTTTTAATTTATCTTTTTATTTTTTTAATGAATCCAACACTTTCTGTAAAGCCCTGTGAGGTGAATTTGTTGTGATATTGGGCTCTATAAATAAAATTGAATTGAATTGAAAAAACACAAAATACAGAGGATAATCTTATAATAAACAGTGACACATCACTTAAGAAAGGTTAAATAGAAAAAAAAAATAATTTGGAAACTGCCACAAAAGTAGCTTTGGGTCTTTACGGGTTAAATCTTGGGGTCCATTTTAATCGAGAGAGGCACAAACTTGCGCTTTAACAATTTAACTATAAAAATGTAAATGGATGTTAATGCATTGCCAATCTAATCAAAATACTTTTACAAGAGAATCAAGATGAAACTTTATGCCACCTTTTTAACATGTAAACCTACTCTGGCAACATGTTTCATCATGCACAGTGTCAATGACAACAACATATCATAGGAAATTTTCTCTGAGCATCTACACATCGTTTAGCTTCAGCCTGACCTAAGAAGTAAGAGATGGATAAAACCAAGAGTTACATTAGAAGTTCCCAGCAAAGTAACACTGAAATTTCTGAGGAAGAGACAAATGCGTATAAACAACAGATTAGAAAGAGAGAAAGAGTGAATTTATTCGGCATGTCTCAGTCATGCATGAATAGGTAACAAATTCTGCAGATTTGTTACACTTGTATGCCATTTATGCACGTAGGTATCTATAATACCTGACATTTTCTCAAGCTGTTTTGTATTTTAGCCACATGAAAACTTTAGGTCAATGAAAATGATTATTTCTGGAGACTGGCCGAAGCGGAGATTTTGGAAAACGGCGTACTTAACTGGGTTTGATGCAGATGAAAACTTTCCTGAAAACGATCTGGTATGTACAATGATATTGAAAACAAAGGTGGGGAAATATCTGTTTCTATAAATACCTGACAACCTGTATATATGGTCATTACCAACACCAAGAGATTGTATGGGCTGGGCGATATGAACCAAAAATCATATCTCAGTATTTTTTTGTGGAATGGCAGCAGATGATATATATCTCGATATATTATTTGTCCATAAAGTAATACCAAAAAGACAGTTCTACGTCAAATTCACAGGTGTCAGCTGCCATATAGGCACTCTTTGGCCCAATCCCCAATACTTCTTCCACAATGAACCTTTACCTAGCAAGTTCCCTACATCTTATAGGATCCCAATAACTCCAGCTGGAACCCTCAGATAGGGTCAGTGTAGCCTCGTATTTGGATGTAATTTTGTTTTGTGTGTGGCCAGTAACTCCAAATGATACCAAATGTGCAAAAAACGTGATCACTTTGCAACACTTAGTATTAATAGCTCTCATCTGAAACATTTTCCAGACATGATAAGGATTGTCTTCAAACTAGGCCTTTCAAAATGAACACATTTTAACGCAGATTAATCCATCATCATGATTAATCTGATTAAAAATTTTAGCACAATAAGCACATCTACAGTGCGGAATGACCCCGAACGTCTCTGGCAACGCATTTCGAGCAGTTTGTCCAAGTAGAGTTATACAGTTTTCCTCATAAGTTTACAGATCCTAACATATCCCTTTACGTATCCCTGCATACGTTTTTTGGGGATTCTGCTGGTGTTTCAGCTAATGCGTCACCCAGTTTGCGACAAACCCATTAACAGAGGGGAGTAATCCCAGCCCCATAGAGTACAAGTCCTGCCATGTACTGGTTCTACCTGTTCACTTAACGCAGGTGATTTCACTAATCATCCATCTACCTGGATGAGGAGTTTGTGCTCATCACAATGGGTTGGTTCAGTGAGTGGTTGGAACGACTACATGGCAGGACTTTTACGCTTTGGAGCTGGGATTACCCACCTCTGCCTGTTAAGTGCATATATATATATATTCCCTTCTTTCTTGAGTCTCTTTGCTCATGCAAATTGAAACGCGATTAATATAGATTAAAAATGAATGATATTCAATTGTGTTTAATCCACAGCAACCCTGTGATTAATCTGATTAAAAATTGTAATCGTTTGACAGCACTACTTTAAAGTCATCAACGCTCGCATGTCTGTTGAGGCAGTGATGAAGTGCCTCTATGTATCACATAAGATAGGTCATAGGGTTTTGTAAAAGTAAAAGTTTGCATGATAACATGATTAAATAGGGTGTAGCTCAAGCAGTTCTGGAACTGTTATATTTATGCAGCAACAAAAATACAACATCTGTTTTGTTTTTCTTCCAAAGCTCAGCCAAAGAGGGTAAATGGGCTGTTTCTTGACTGATTTTAACCCAGTCCTGTACACTGAACGCCTTTAATGTAATTAATTCTGTTCACTGTACCATGTCTTTCCTTTTGCATTTGAATACACTTTACATATTCCACTTAAACTGTATCTGTATTTTTAATATTTTACCTTTTCTTGGTTGGTTCTATTTGCTTAGATGCGACACTACGCTTTCACTTGATTGCATTTACAAATGTAATGTAAATGTAATTCTTCCCCACTTCGCATTAGCCTTAGGTACATTTTCTACTTGACTATTTTTGACTACAATTTCTCTTGTACATATGCCGAATGTCTAAATGATGATACAGTGAGATTAGTCAGAACTCATGGTGTGCTGCCAGCGCTTCTTTTGCTCCGTATGATCGACTCTGAAACAGTTTTTTAGTGACAGCTGTGAACAAAAAAGAACAAGAGAGGGAAAGAGCTTACTTTCTGGTTGACTGAACAGACAGCAGTTGCCTTTCCTCTTCTATATCACTCACCGCAAGAAAGAGTCTTGTCTGTGTGGAGTTTAGTCCCAGAGGGATGCATCGTAGGGCGAGAGGCCTGAGACCCATTTGTGACCTTTCTTGAACGAACGCCGGGGGGTAGGAATGAACTGGAACAAGGTCTTGAACTCGTGATCGGCCAGGTTGGTCATTTTCTGCTGCTTTCTCCTGTCTGACTGCATGGTTGTCTATGTGGTGGGATTGTCAGGCTTGGCATTTTTTACTCTCTCACTGCTCTTTGTGGATTTTTTTTTTTTTCAAATATATAATAAGATATAACATGCTCTTGTTCCCTTCCATTACCTTCATGGTTCCAACTTTTTTCCTTCTTATGTCCCGTTATACTATTTTAACCCATTAGGACCCAAACAGCTACTGGTGGCCAAAACCAACTGCTGATCTAAAATGTTTAACACCTGTTGATCCACTGATCCCGTCAATACGTGTACAGTATTGATGTAAAACGTAGTTTGTTGTCATTTCGTAGTCATCAGATATGACCCATTTGGACTTTCAGAGGCTCCAAAGTGAATGTGGACAACCTTGATTCACCAGTAAAACCCATGGAGTTTGATAAATGACAGTGGATGGAAACGCTTGGATTATGTTCGGTTAACAATAGATTTTACTGAAAAAGTCCCTTTTCTTCAGTTTTCTCTGTTTTTGGTAAAATAACCCTAAACTTTAATCTGAGCTTTTATGAACATCTACATGATCAGTAAATCAAACATAGGTAAATGCCTTACTTTTCCCACTTAAAAATGCAAAATACAGTGCGTAATATAATAATAAATGGTGATAAATCACTTAAGAAAGGTTAACTGCAGAGAAAAATTCATTTGGCAACTGTCACAAAGTAGCACTGGGTCTTTATGGGTTAAGATCCTCCTCATAAAACACCACAGAATACCCCTGGTGGTCCTTAGGTTGCCCTGCAGGGCTGCTTCAGCAGGACAGGGCACTGCACCTGCTGTCACTGATTCATTTCATACATTTTATGGACAGAATTACAGGATTGCATCTTTGCATTGTGTCGGTAAGTCATCCTTTTGGTTCATTGATCTGCTCCAAGACTGAAACAATGGCTCTCAAATGGAAGGGGAAAGGATTGCCCACTTTGGACACGTTAAAGAAACTCCACTTTTCAATGAATGTAGCCAACCCTAAAAAAAATAAATATTTACAATGATAGATGATTATGCTATTAGTTAAAGCAGCATATCCCATTTGTCACAATTTTTTCATCAAATCTAGAAAAACCCCAGTCATCTTTCCATGACAATGCACCTGAACCCTGAATAAAACCGAATAACTTTGAAGTGTACTCCATCGCAAGCCATTTGTTTATTTACATACCAAACCAAACCGTCACTTGGGCCTTTTAGGAATTCCACGCAGCTGCAGCAACAAGAAGCAATGAAGCTGCTTCCGTGTTTGTTGCTGCTGCAGCCATATTGCAGCTGAGTGGAATTCCCATTCCCACAATGCACTTTGTAACAACATTTCCGGGAAGGCCCGAGTAACATACTGGTTTAGTATGTAAACAAATGGCCTGCCTGTGATGGCGTACACTTTGAAGTTGTTCACAATGAGGGAAGTGATTCAAGTGTGTAATCACAGAAAGACTAATGGATTCGTGATACTTAGGCTATCACTAGGGTTTTACAGATCTGATGAAAAATTAGTGATGAATGTCATACGCCGCTTTAAATTGTAAAAATATTGCAAATCAGTAATAAGCTGAGACAGTAGAATCGCTGCTTAACAAATACTGCCCACATTATTTGCACTGTGTGTATGTCAGTATATTAAAAATTATTTGTATTCTTGCTTTCAAGCAGATTCTAAGTTACGTGGACATTGTTAATTTGACTATAGAATATAATGTAGATAAAAATGTGGGTATGACGCAAATATGCAACAATTTTCAATAGTAATAATAAAGTAATAAAACCAAATTTCCCATTTCAGGAGATGGAAGTGGTTTTAAAGATGCCACAAAATAATTTTTTGTGACCTTACTAGGTACATATTGAATATGCCCAAACTGATATTGGGGGAATACATACGTTATCTCAGCCTGATGCAAATTTGCGACAGTCGGCGTTAAAGGGTTATAGGGTTACCTGCTAGCTTCATCTAAGTCTGACCTTAGATCTGACTGAAGTTTATTTAACAAGTAGTAGATAGGTTTTTAGTTAGGAATGTGCCCTGATTTGTATATATAAGAAACAGCTAAACTCATTGTTGATGAAGTCTGGTACTCCCCAAACGCTGCCACTTTAATGAACAGAATTTATAGGTACTGATAGGGAATAGAAGGGGTCCTCAGGATTGCAGATCTGCTTTTTGTGGCCGATGGGATCCAACTGGGGTCATAAAGCTGGGACTTCAGACTCACACTTGGATGAGGGTAATCACCTCCAACTCTGGTTCTCAACTGGAAAAGGTTGGAAAACCTCCTCAGGTTGGGAATGAGAAAGTAAACTCAACTGGTGGAGTTTATTATCTTGGGGTCGTGTCTGTGAGAAGGGAACGACGGAACAGGAAATTGACAGGTGGGAGAGTGTGTCTGCAGTGTCGTGGATGTTGTACTAATCCAGTGGTTCCCAACCTTTTTTGGCTCGTGACCCCATTTTAACATCACACATTTCTGGCAACCCCAGACATTCAAATCTTTCCATTCTCTGTTTGGTCCTGTTTTCTGACTCTGACTGTGTTCAGGCAGGTTAAACGTAGTAGCTGGGGTCAATCAAGCTATGCCCTCTCAGAATATTATATAAGGCATTTTTATTTTTTTTTTAACTTGAGTTTTATGAGGAAAAGTGTGTGATGTTTTCATTAGAATGAAATATATATTGAATCATTAAAAATATTTTGTAATAGTAATTGTTTGTTTTTTTTTTATTTTTATCAATTACTAGAAATTTCAGGCGACCCCAAGGTTGAGAAACACTGTACTAGTCTATGGTGGTACAAATAGAGCTGAGCCGAAGGTCAAAGTTCGCTTTATACTCTTCAATCTATGCACCTACCCTCTATTATAGACACAAACTGGGTTGTTCTGCCTTGGTTCCCTGGTTCTGTCTTCGAGATAGAGTCCGAAGCTGAGTCTTCTGGGAGGGGGCTCAGAGTGGAGCTGTTGGACACCAGAGTCAGTTGAAATAATTCAGATATCTGATTAGGATTTGTCCTCATGGCTTCCCAGGTGAGGTGCTTTAGGCATGTCTAACCAATTGGAGACCCCAGGGCAGATGGCTGGGATTAAACCTTGGCTTAGCTTTAAGAGCTGGAGGGGGTTTCCAGGGAGATGGAGGCGTGGCTATTTCTGCTTAGGCTGCTGCTCCTCTGACCCAGACCTGGATAAGTGGAAGAAAATGGATGTTAATTTTCAAATCGGGGTGAATATTATGAACTGTCAGACAGGTGGTGCCCACGTCAGATTAAGTATAAATCTGTTTTACAAAATCTATCCACACCATTTTTAAATTCTACCAGTTCAGCTGTGATTACTGAGGATCATTTGGACTTTAACACAGAATATAGCCTTAATAATGTATGTCCACCAAACACTAACCTTACAAATGGGTTAGGGTTATGCTTAAGGCAACAGAATAAATTTAAGGGCAAAATGTATATATTCAACTACATTTTAAAGGGAACATATTGTTGCTGTTGGGTGGAAACCTCGTAAGTCCATTTTTGGTCTTCTTTTTGTCATAAAACAATTCTATTGGTCAGTATTCACGTTGACGGTTTTAGAAATATGTAACCAATGAAAAGTGTTGAAAATGGCTTGTGACTACATCTTTTGACTCCATTTATTTAGTTAAAATATACATCGTTGTTCTAGTTTATTGAAAAGTAACCATTTTGGACATAAGAGGTTTCTGCCTGACAGCAACGATATTCTGGTTCCTGTGTTGAATGTAGCTAAATACATGTCTTAGATGACACTAAAATGGGTCTCCTATAACCTGCTGGATGATAAAATGATGTTTCGTGATGGTATTTTGTGCAATTATACAGCATGGGAACTAATTCTGTAGTGTATGAAAATAGGTTGAGAGGGAAAGACTAAACCCATTGTATTTTAAGTTCAAGGACATTTTTGTCTTTTTGCATATTTTGCTGATTTAAAAGGCCCAAATAAAAGAAAAGGCACTGGTAAATATTCATTTTCTTGATATTTTGACCCTCTGCCACACAGTAAATTGGTTTTGTTTATCTCTCCCTGGACTCGATACTTTAAAATGCACATTTAGTGTTTTGGTAAACAGGGAGGTGTTTTGAACTCTGGCATAAGCCTGCCAGATCACTATCAAAGAATGTGTGGCTTTCATGGGTCTGTAACTGATAGGGTCTACTGGGCTCAGCCTGTGGCCTGAGGCACGTGTGTGATCACTTACACAGTTCAGTCAAAGGTGGATGTGTCTTGATCACATGTTGTAATCCTAATCAGTCCTGTGATCCAAAATATCATAACACAGCTAAAGAAGACAAATGATGAATGTAAGTGATAGGCTGGTGGAGGAAATTGCTGCTGCCACTCGAGGGATATTCATCTGTTCATGGCCAGGGACGTTCTAAAGTATAAAACTGGTTACAATCCGTCACACTGTCTAATCACTCAGCGCTCAAGTGTTTTTCTTTTGTATCTTGGCAACCATGGCTTCACTGTTACAAATGACAGCCATAAAACATAAAAAAGAGGGTTTTTACCTTTCTTCCTCTTTGTTTTCATTTTTCTATAATGCCTTTTCTGCCTCAATGACCACTTTGACATGTACTTCTCTTAATCCTTTTAAAGGGACTTTAACCCCTGAGACATTATTCCAGGTAAATGTGCTGCTGTGAATTTGCATCTGTTTCAGGTTCATAAAAGCTGCTGCGAGTATGTGCTTGTGTTCCTTTTCTTCAGTGGTTTTGTTTTACTGTGTGTTTTAGGGTCAAAACAGGTGGAATAACAGAAAAACACAAAGGGAGGAATTGAAGTTTGACAGGTTTTTACTAAATAAGACACTCAGAATGTACATCAATAAGAGATTTAGGATGTTGAATATGAACTGTGAACTGGAACACACTGAACAACAAGGATTTGAATTCGGGCCCAATAGTTTTTTGTTTTTCTCTACATCAGTCCAGCTGCTTTTTGGCACCTGGTTGAACTCCAAAAAAGCAGTTACACGGGCAAAACAGTAAAAACACAGTAAAAATAAAGGGAAATCATGACAACACTGCAAACAACAGTAAAAACAAAAAAAAAAAGACAAGGAAAACGAAGTTAAAAAAAAAAAAAAATCCCTAAACCGTCTGTTTTTATAGCAAGTCGGTCTCACTCACTGCTCTGTGTTTTACCACAGCTGGCAGGGGTGCACTGAGCATGCTCAGATGTCTATGGAAAGCACAAGGTCTATTCTATCAACACATTTGAGATATTTCCTATAGAGCAAACGGTTGAATTTTTATGAATATTTCAAATAAATCACACATTCAGAACACTCACCATAGACACGTCAGGGGTTAAAGGGTTAATGTTAACTGTTGTTCATGAGTCTTAGTCAGTGTTCGTTGGCAGTTTGTATTGATGTTACATGGGCTGTATGCAATATTAAGTCAGCTGACCTCTGCATTTTTTATTGCTTCTATGTAAGACATTCACCAGGTGGACATTAATGCAGTGTCCCTGCAGGAACCTTGGGGCTAGAATGATTTACCCACCTGAAATGTGTAGTTTGCTTATGCGTGTTTTGTTTCTTTCACATTTGATATGCAACAAGACTCAAAATCCTGTTTTTCCGCTTATATTTGAGGCAAACTTGAGTGTATGTTCATAAATCAGTATGATTAAAAATTGCTAATTTGTTGGTGTTACAATTTTTTGTCATATCACATCATATCATACGTAATCTGTTCAGAAATTTAAATAATTACATGCTCAACTATTACATAAATGGCTAACTGGCAAAGAAGCAAATTCTTTCTGTGATTTTAGCATCAGCATAAACACATACTATTAATTTCTTATTGATTTTGTATACTATGTAATTTATTTTTTATTCTATCATATTATGGAATGAAAATAGTATCTTTTTTTAAGTCTGCGATACGATTGGGAAGTTAGCAACTAGCATTTTACAAGTAAGTGGTAGCTAGCAAACCTCACTTGTTTGCTAGGCGTGTTTTACAATAAACAGACTGCTGATACTTAGAATCATGTGATTTGTTGAAAATGGACCAAACAACACTTGCTTTAAAACATTTTTCTTTTTTTTCTTTTTTTTTTTTTTTTTACTGTGGTACAAGCTGCTTCTTTGCTGCACACAAATAAATGCATCTTATTACACTGTCCTTTGTGGAGTAGAGCAACATTTCTTGCAATCTTCTTGCTACATGCAACCATGAACATGTAGTCTTTGGAGCTCTGTTTTACGTGAAGGCTTACCTGAAAAGCAGAACGAAGCTTCAATGCTCAGTGGTAATGTCATCAGATTTATTCAGATAAAATGCCAGATGGCTGTTACTCACTTGGATATAAACTTGGATCGCAGACATAGCTTGTTAGCCTATCGTATACGCCTGCTGATACCACAGACATTTAATTTGTTGGAAAAGACAAAACAATGCCTCTGTACTTGATTTAAAACCATATTTTGCTGCGGCGCAAGGATTTCTGCTCCTCAGAAATAAATCCATCTTATTGCTTTGTATTTCGCTAAGGAGAATGACATTTTATATAGACCTGTTTCTGCAGCTCACCGAGTCCTGTATGAGTGTAAAAGGAAATGAGAAATCGATGTTCATCTCAGCGTTTTGCATCTCTCCGATGAGCTTTTTAATCAAAACTAATAATCACCTGATAACGTCAAATTAATGAACCTTGGCAAAATGTACTTGTGCACATGTGTTATGTACTTCCAGTCTCTGTTTAATTCTTCTAATCATCTGGCATTATTATAATACTGAACCCAGGAAAGCAGTGGTTCTGTAGTGTGTGCATGTGTTTGCATAAATGTATGTGAGTGTAAATTCACAGCAGTAATTTCCGGGATCTGTGTCAGAAGGTTAACGATGCACGAGTTCATTAATCAGGACAAATGAAGTGTTGTTATAACAAGACGTAACATTATTGAGTGTTTGTGTATGTGTGCAATAAGCATGCAGTCAGGGCCGTCTTAATAGCATCATGGGCCCCCGGGGCAAGGCAATGTACTGGGGCCCCTACGACGACTACTCACTTATTATTGGCTTGAAGTCAGTGGTCTTTAGGATGTCATTTTCCATGCACATAAGTGAAAGCCAGTTCAGATTATGCTGCCCCGTCCTGCTATGAAGCTGATTTTTTTTTTTATTTTTAATTTCAGTCTTGAAAAAGAACCTGTACAGTTGGTCACCATCATGCACATGCACACACACACACACACACACACGCACACACACGCACACACACACACACACACACACACACGCACGCACGCACTCACGCACACACACACACACACAC
>JAPQRP010000002.1:32853728-32865461 GCA_037367295.1 Apogon hyalosoma
CACTTTGTGCAGTAATCTACACCTGGCTTTTCTGCCTCCATCCATAATAATATACATTATATAGACTAAATGTCATCCAAAATGAATATTTATTTGCAACATAGTATAAAAACTATTACATGACCAAAAACAAATTAATTTTAGAAAAAAAAAGCGTCTCTGTTTTGAATGTCTGGGGTCGCCAGAAATTTGTGATTTAAAATGGGGTCACGAGCCAGAAAAGCATGAAAACCATTGGTTTAATCCATAGTCAACATCTCTCCAGTTGTGTTTTTGGTTTTGGAAAGGCGAAAAATACAACATCATCCAAACCTTCTGGATATCTTTCATTGGACATGCAAGTCCAGTACACCTTAGGAATTTTGCTACGGAGATGAGTGCTTGCCAGGTGCTCCTCTCTTAGTTACTGTTGCTAACATATGATTGATCAGTAGTGGTTCTAGGGCGGGACTTAGCGAAGGGTCAATTAACCTATCAGTGCATATCTTTGGGTGGTGGGAGGAAGCTGAAGTACCTGGAGAGAACCCACGCAAACATGGGGAGAACATGCAAACTCCACACAGAAAGGCCCCTGGTTGGAATCGAACCCAGGACCTTCTATTTATTTATTTATATTAACTTGCTGGTTTTTATGTATTACCTTTTTTTTTTTTTTTTTTTACTCATTGTTCGCTTTATTTAATGTTGTCTTACTGACCTCTGTTGGAAACTCACAAATCAATTTTCTAGAAACAAATTTTCATTTCATTTACAAAATGTCAATAAAACCCCTTTGAATCCTTAAATCCTAAATTTAGCAATGAGGAGTTCTGAGCTACTACTACTGCTATGACTACTTCTAAATAATAATCATCATCATCATCATCATCATCATAGCTTTCCTTTTGGTGAGGTTTCAGTCTGGTGGGTATGCTCATCTTTACATTGTAAGACAAGATGCAGTATCTGAGTCAGTTAACCATTGGTGACATCATTCAGCCTTAGGTTACTGTATATCACATTTCAGGTGAGGTGTACACTGATATGTGTCACCATGCTCACATGTAACAGATATGAAAGGGCACCAGTGATGCAGGCAGCACTTTGGATCACAAGGTCATCAACCCAAAAACGCCATGTTGTTTATTTACAGCTCCCACAGGGGTGGCCAAACTTAACTGTATGTCATAGGCTGGAACTCCCTACACCCATTTCCTTATTTCCCAAGGACAGTTTTTTGTTGTTTTTTGTTTTGTTTTGTTTTTTTTTGTAATCTCTGTCTCTCACAGTGTTGTTTTGTTTTTCAGTCTCTCACAGTTGAACTCAAAAAGGATGATACTGCACTTTTTGACATTTTGAGTAAGTGCACATATTGAGCACTGCAACGTCCCAAAATGAGCATGTGACACCACCAAACACACGCATAACCAAAAAGGAAAAAAAAAAAAAAACCTGTTTCCTAAGTGTTGATTAAAGTTACTCCTATCGCTGGCTCTGGTCCATGTGCTGCTCTGATTCTACATTGCACCACAGTCATTCCTGAACAAGCTGCTGGGTTTGGAATGACAGATGATCACTTCCGCCGCTGTTCTGCCTCCGGAGACGCGTCCACTGCTGCACTGAGATCGGCTCTGTTTACTCTGTGCATGTCCAAAAGTCATGGATCATCAAACATACTGTATTTGTTCGCACTGTCTGTCATACGGACGCCGCTGGGACGAAAAAAATCACTGCATCTGAATAATTCCAGTAAGAGGAAATATATTGACAAGCACAGGTAAGTGAGAAATATAGTCTAGTACAGCACAGCACGACTAATCCTGCATGTGTTTTTGTGTATTGATTGAATTTCTTAGAATCCAACATCCAAACACGCAGGTATTAGACGCACTGATGCGCTATAATCATTGAAAACGCACGGAAAGTAGATTATGCTCCGTTTCCGATCTATCTCAGTTTGTTGTTTTAGTTCTCATTTTCTTTTTGACGTTGTCCAACCCGCCCATGGCGTGACTTAGGTTCCTGTTTTTGCAAGTCACTCCATCTGGCATCCCGCAGCACCGACGCGGATATAACCAGTAATAGAGACGTGTCTGGAATAACTGTGGCGTCCTCAGAATAATAACACCATCACAATAACTGAACAGTATCTGAACTTTGGGGGGTTTTGCACATTTGTGTCGGTTTATTATTAGTTGTTTTATATTTATTGCAATCAAAGCAAGTGGATTTCTAAAGAAAGTGAGCTTTAGACAGAGGTAATAGGACACTATCATCAGTCACTGTAATAATATGATAAGATAAGGGCACTGATAATACACCAGAGACAGGTTCACTCTAGGACTGACTGGAAGGCGTTGCTTTGGGAGTACTTCTTTATAACCTATAAACACCCAAACATCCACCATCTACCAAAATCATCCACTAATATAAACTGTTTAATCCCTGTTGATCCACTAATCCATGTAAATAATTTGTGTAAAATCTTTTCATGGTCATCAGATATGACCCATTTGGACGTTCAGAGGCTCCGTAGTGAACGTCGAAGCACAGTCATCTTCTACAACATTGATTCACCAGTAAAACCCATGAAGTCTGACAAACAACCCTGACAGTGGATGGAGACACTTGGTTTATGCTCAGTTAATGATAGATTTTGCTGATAAAGTCACTTTTTCTTCAGTTTTCTCAACTTCTGATATAATAATCCTCAACTTTACGCTGAGCTTTTATGAACATCTACATGATTGGTAAATTAAAAGTAGGAAAATACCTGATTTTCACTGAAAAAAAAAAAAAATACAGAAGATAATATTACAATAAATGGTGATAAACCACTTAAGGACAGTTACACATAGAAAAAATAATTCATTTGGGAACTACCACAAATGTCACACTGGGTCCTTATGGGTTAACAAAGGTGCACAGAATACAGAAGTCACATGTAATTCAACAGATCTCCTTACTTAATAAAGCTTAATTTCTACATAGAACCTGCTAAAATCCACATTTCGTCGATTATTTTTACTGAGGAGAGAGGCTGGTATGGGTGTGACTGTGACATAAAGCAGTATTAATGACAGTGCTTGAAACCAGACTCTTGGCTTCTATTTGAGGCAGGTCAGAAACAGAACACTGTGTGCATTACATAACTGTATTCTCTAACTTGACCCTACTTTAATAGGCAGCTTTTTCTTCTGTTTGTGAACACAAGGCTAACATCAGTGTATTATTACTCTACACACTTTGCTTCTGCGGGAACAGGTTTGTCATTTCTGTCAGACTAATAACCCAGTAACACTGTTTCTTTTTTTTTTTCTTATGATGAAGTCTTCAGGTGTTGAACCAAAGCCAAGTAGAGTGGACCCCCATACATTCACACTTTAAATCCCCGTGGTGTGGTGAAACCCTCTGACCTGTAGTCAAAATGTCTTCAAGAGACGAAGACATTCCAGGTAAAGCAGAACTTTAGATTGTTTATCAAATGTACTGATCTCAAATAATGGTGATACTCAGGAAATTTGCCTGAGTGAAATGTACTCAAACTGAAGAAAATTTTTCTCTACTCAGATTACATTTGGTCCCTCTTTACAAAGAGTAGAAGTTACTCTTTGGGTAGAGCCCTCCAAAGTCAATATAGAGCAAAATTTACTCAATATAGAGCCAAGTGTACTCTTTTTGAGGAAAATACTTTTGACTCTGGAAAAAATGCTGAGTAATTTTTCCTGTGTATGAATGAAGAACACAACAGTCTTATTGTCAATTACAAGGAGAAGAAGAAAACAACAGGTGGTAGATGACTAGTAATACCAGAGCTGAACACCATAGCATTCCCCAAACAGTTTATTTTTTTAATGGAAAATTTATTCCATCTTTTAGCAATTGAGTCTAGCACTTCGTCTGGATTCTTCGGTGCCCTGTCATCCCCTATTGGAATGATTCGGCGCAATATCAGCTATGATGAGCTCATAGACGCCCCTATGAATTCGCCACCTCCAGACTTGAGTGTCAACATCTTATGGAAAGACCCGGTCATCCCACAGCGCAGGTTCAGGAACACAGGAGAAGAGGTACTTCACACTTTTTACTGCAACACAAATCGTTGTTAAGATAAAATATTTGCACAATATGTTATTTGTACTGGCCTGTGTGGTGGTTGGTCTTAAAGGTTAAGGGGCATGACTATAACGGTTTGATTTGTCCACCTATTTGCTATGCAACTGGTTTGTAAGTTAATCCTAACAGAGTAAACCTGTGTAACCAGGAACCCGAGAGTGGTGGGAAGTTGGTGACTTTTGAGGCAACATCACCAGCCAAGTCCCAAGTGCCTGTGGTGAAAGCCAAAGCCACCTCTTTAATGAGCTCGCTAATGACAAGTAAGTCAACAAACATCAACAAGTGACTGAAATTGATATTAAGACTCATTTTAAGGCCAATATATACATCTGGACATGCACAAGCATGCAAAGATTATTCACTGCATGTAATTATGCAAGCCTCAATCTATCGTATTGACTATCAGATACTACTACAGCCTGAGCTGCCAAACAGATAAACAATCTGCTGAGGATCAGTGGCCTGTTATGGCTTCATTTATTTCCACTCCTGATTGTTTGCCAATTTTCACCTAGAGCAAACACATGAGAACATCCAGAGGTTTGAGCACCAGGCTGGTCTGACAGATACTGGGTATTCTCCACACAAGGGCCTTTCTGCTGAGGAGACTCGCTTTCACCGCCTGGCCGACATCAATCTACCTGTGAGTGTCCACAAAGGAGAGGTAAAAGATTTGGTGTGTCCTGGAGCAGAGCAACGTTTCTCCATGTTCTCAAATAATAATTATCTCTATGAACTGCGTTTAACATAAGAGCAGTGAAACATAAAGAAATAAAACCTTTCACAGTGTCAGTGAAATGCAGGTTTTAGCAGGATTTTAGAGGGGGAATTGGGTATACCTGATAAAAAGGTATTAAGACCAAAGCAACAAACAATTCTTGGTAGACTATGTGTTGACAGATCAGTGAATAGTCAAACAGACATAATACTGAGCCACTGCGGTGTAAATGGAAGTCTTGTATTAGGTGCTAAACATAAAACATTTGGCTGATTCTATTATCAAAGGCTGTTTGGAACACCAGAGAAGAGGGCGTTTTCTATGCACTTATCTGTATGCACACAGCCCGTGTATGCACAAAGGTTGTGTTTTGTTTTCTGCCTAGATTTGTGTAGCTTCCCATTATGTTTGATTACTCATGTTCACATTTGAGCTGCTATTAAATGACCTGTCATGACCATGAGGTTTTAACCTTGAAAACAAAACATCAGGTATATTTGAGGCTTCTGTTCCAACTAAAAGATTAACCCACCAAACTGTTGGAGTTGCTGTGTTATTACAGCAACTATACACTACAGTTCACAACATGTATAACAAATGTATTTATAATCTATAAATTAATAATATATAGTAATTCATTTATGAAATAGGATGCTACATTATTGTAATTTACAGACTAAAATATGGATAAACATCTTGGTAAACAAATTACATAACTCTTTGTGTTGGGGGCCATACATAGTGGCCTTTACCAGTAGTGTTGCCAGGCAACGCCCTTTAATGAAACGAGGCCCCCAGTTTTATCAAACGGACCAATCACAGAGCTCCTAACAAAAAGGGACGTTCTGGATAGTGTCTCTGCGGGGTACGCTCTGTATCCTTGTTTTTCTTTCAGCAAATCTACCCTTAAACTCGGTAATACATCTAATTATGGACAAAATTAAGGAATCCATCGGACTGGAGCGCCAAAGAAATCTTATTATAAAAAGGTATGTCGAGAAGTTGCTGCATTTATCTAAATCTAGCCGTACGTTCCGTTCAAAAACCAGGCCACTGACATTAGCAAAGTAGCCGTGCTAAGCTAGCTAACGAGCTTTGAATGTTGCTCTATTTTCGCTGGACGTCGAGCAAACGTTTTTATTATATTGATATTTTTTTAAGTCTACATCAAATTTAGGGCAGCTTTCTAATATGGCTGTGTGCCAGAGTTAAAAGTAGTAACATTAAAGTTAACCTTGTTAAGTAACGCTATCTTGTCCTAGCACTACCAGTAAGCTAGCTAAAGTGTAGCACAGCAACGGGACAGTAGTTATCTGTACTACTGCTCAGAATGACATTTCAACAGAAATGTGTGAAGGAGAATGCGTTCTTTCAACATTTGTAGCGTTTTTCCCGTTGTGACCCTGTTTGGCCTGAGCAATACCATGTATTTGGTTTATTACAATACAGTAAACAAAATACACGAGACATAGCCTGGTGTTAGCAGTGACGCTTGCCTTAACCCATAAAGACCCAAACATCCACCGGCGACCAAAAGCATCTACTGACCTAAACTGGTTAACACCTGTTGATCCACTAATCCTATCAAAATATGTAAATAATTGGTGTAATATGCAGTTTGTCATCTTTCCATGGCCATCAGATATGACCCATTTGGACGTTCAGAGGCTCCGTAGTGAACGTCGAAACAGTCATATTCTACAATATTGGTTCACCAGTAAAACCCATGGAGTTGGATCAATGACAGTGGATGGACACACTGGGTTTATGTTGATGATATCTTTGCTGAATAAATAATTTTTTTCTTAAGTTTTCTTTGTTTTTGATATAATAACCATCAAATGTAATCTCAACATGATGATTAAAGTACATGATTAAAAAATGAAATATAGGAAACTACCAGATTTTTCACTGAAAAATGCAAAATATAGAGGATAATATAACAATATATGGTGATAAATCACTTAAGAAAGGTTATAATACGGACAAAAATTAATTTGGGACAAAAGTCACTCTAGGTCTTTATGGGTTAATATGTCATCTCTACTTAAAGCATGAACAGTCCTAAACAAATAAATGTTATACACTGAACATGGAAATTTAAAGTACTAATGTTACAATTTCAGTTCTTCTAAAGCCGTGTTATGTTTAATTTTAATGATGATCAAGCGTCGATATAAAGTTTGTTTTTGGCCTGCCAATTTCCACTCACTCGGCATTGACATGATGAAAAACAACAATAACGTGGGATATTATGTAACCTAACAGCTTTCCAAATTGATTGGACCTGTGACGAAATCAAACTATGTATCAGCATGAAAGGCCCACAGAGAGTGTGAAAAACCAGGGGGCGTTACCTGTTATACATTTGTACAATGATCACTGCGCGGAGTATAATCCAGGAATCAGCTATACAAGATGGATATGAATTTGGTAGAATTTTCAACATGGGAATATGCCCCTATTAACCGGACAGTTAACAATGTAAAAGTAATTGTGGAGATTTCTAAGGGATCAAACTTAAATGTCAAGGCAAGTACCATGATGCATGTGTTTTGTGAACATTCATTTAGATTGCATTATTAGCCATCGGGAATAGCTTTTGTATTTTTTGTATGCATATTGGAATGCAGGAAAAGCATTGTAATTTCTGCACATTTGGACTGTACAGGTTAGTTAGTTGCCAATATTATATCTTTATCTCATTACTCCTTGATAGCAGTGCTTCCTGTTTTCATGCTTTTGTGAGCTAGTTAGCTAATTTTATGTATTTTAACTATATTCTCAAAACACTTTTATTTGCAAGAATAATTTGCAAGAGTGCCCCCCCCCAACTGTTTTCCCGCCCACACCACATGGTCTTGTATAATAGGTTCAAAGAGTCAGTGACGCACTTTGCAATTATTTTTATCTGCAGGTCCAGAAAAACACTGGACCTTGCATTGTGTATTCAGTGGATGTTTGCCCTTCAAATAAGATAAATTTTCTGACTGTCGCAAACATGCTGTCACTTTAACATCAATCTAGGACAAGAAAGTGGCATGGCTCATTTGGATCTGGCTTCTTACTTACATGGACACTTGTTAACTGTGGTATATCCATGTTTTTCATGTGTTTCAGTGATTATAATATGGTGAAGGATATGTTTTTGATATTTGATTCATTGTTTTTTCTTACTTTGCTGTTTGTGCAGAAGTTGAAAATGCCAAGCGGGGACTTCAAGGAGGACAGGCTTACAACATCAGCACAATCAACTCCTGGTGGCACCCCTTCAGTCACCCCTTCTGTCACCCCCTCAGTCACTCCTAGTGTCACCCCTTGCGTTAGTCCCCACTCATCACCTGCTCTCCATCGCAGGTAAGCATTAAGCTGCTCAAACTTTTATCACAGTATTTAATTTAATTAAACACAACCCCTTTAGGTCTCATTCACATACAGTAGCACCCTGGTTTATCATGTTTGCTGCAATGTTAATCTCATTCCCATTGTCAATAAAATCCAGGAACTGGTTCCAGCTGAGTCCTACACCCTTTCTTACTGCATCAGAGCACAACAGTCTCACCCCAAGCACAGACATGGGAGGAAATGAAGGAGGAGGAGGAGAGCGATGGAACTTTTTTGGAACTCGGTCAGTGGTTCAGAAGTCCCCCACAGACCCAGGCTCTGACACTGGCACAGGTGAGATGTTCATCTCCATCTCTACTTCTAGAGTCTGACTGTCATGAGGTTGAATTGACAAGTGTTTAGATATCAGTGTTCTCACAATCATGAAAAACCTGGAAAAGTGATGGAATGTTAGAATGTACACATAGAGTAGAGCATAAGTTGAACCCAAAGTAAGTTCCAAATTTAAAAGTAAAGCTACAGCTTAAAGTAATTGTGAATATACAGCTGTAGCTACAGAGTGACCGTATTAAAACACTGAAATCTAGGCCAGTTAAATTCAGAAAGGAGAGTTTCAAAGTTACATATTTCAGTGAAGTATATTTACATTAATCCTAGGGGGGGTTTCTGTATCCCAATTTAAGCACTAGCCATTTAAAATTAATTTGGAAATAATCTGTATTAAGAACAGAAAAGTATTCCTATTTAACTACCATAAAATGGTAGACTTAAGCTGGCCTCTGTTTATGAGAAGTAATGGAAATTGTATGATGTGTCCCGGAAAAGTCATAGAAAAATATTGTTGGTAAAAATGTGGGAACAGGATACTAACATTATAAAAATCTAAACCTTAGTCATGAAGTGATGGTTTTAGCAGTAGAAATCTTTAATTTCACTGAGTATGTTTCTGATTTTAATTATGAACAGGACAGTATCTGTAAGGAATGTTAGAAGGTGATTAGATTGTTCCTCAAATTCTAGGCGTTAACGGTACCCTTTGTGGCTCTTGCTCCTTTCCTGCAGGCTTCTCACTGCAGTCCTACTTTGGCATTCAGAAGTCCTCCACAATGGATTACACCAACACACAGATCAACCTTAAAGTGGAGGATCCTGCCCAATTCATACCCCCCAAGATTGAAATTTCTGGCATTGAGGCTAAGAGGGCTCCCTCAAGGCCACACAAACTCAAACCTCGGGATATGAATGTTTTAACACCTTCAGGCTTCTGAAGCCAGACCAGCCTTGTTACACTTCTGTTCCACATCCGCAGCACATTTGTCCTCCATATGGCCTTTCTCTGTCCCCTCTGTCTCACTGCAAATTCATGAAGGCAAAGAGGACCGAGGACCATCTGTAGCATCAGCTCACCAACCCCTTGTCCCATCTTACTCCTCACAGATGTCCCCAAAGCTCCCCTCACTCTCATCGGTCCTAATAAAACACCAAATGAAATGACTCCATTTGGTGTTACTGCTTTGTATTATTAGTATTATTATTGTTCTGCCATCAGCGTGCATTGCCTTGCAGTCCTTGTTTCATTGTCATTTATGGCATGAAACTGAGGTGTTGAAATATTTCGTCAGTACTTGGCTTAACTTTACCACTTTAGCACTGTCATTTATACTAAAACTGACCAGATATTTCAACCTTTAATGCTCAGTTTTTCTAATTTGTATTGATTTTATTTTAAAGGAGCTCTTTTTTATAGTCGTGTAGTGCTTTTCTCCGTTAGCATGTATAGTGCGGTATGACTGATACTGTGCCGAAACCTGCAGTGTATTTGCTTTTGGCATAATTGCAACTTTTTTCCATTTTGTGAAAAAGCATCTCGTTTTACTTGATGATTGAATATGACTGCTGATATGATGTGATTTTGTTTAAATTATAATTTCAGCTGTCAAGTATTTTCATTTTGTTGTGCTCGAAATCATTGTTCACTACATAGTAGTTAGTATTTTGGGTTTATCATTTTTATATTGCATTGAAACATTGTTCCATCACACTTGAAACATGCAAAGCATTGAAGTGATGATTTTACATTTTCCTTCTTTTTTGTCCCAATCCAAGGATCTCTGCTGTTTTGTTTGAAATATATGTAAATTCCAGTCAGTAATTGCACAAGGGAGACTGTCTCCCGCTTGTAAATACATCTGACACTAACAAGAAAAAATGTCTGTGATTCTTTTTTTTTTTTTTTCTTAATGGAAACTTGGATATATCGAAGTATAAGGAGTATTCATATGAAAATTATTTCATTAGAACTAAGTGACTACAACAGTGTCTTTCACCAAACAAGACATTTTATTAGCTGTGTGGAGCTTTTTCTACGCCAAACCAAACAGAACAAAGACAGCATGGTAGGTTTCTTATTAACTGTAAATGATGCATCAAAGAAAAGTCCATATAAATTCCAGATGTTACAAAATAAACTAAACTGACCAAAACGTCCAAACTATGTCGACAATGGAAAGATTTGGTTTGCCTGAAACGCTTCATTACGAAGTTTGACCACAAGAGGGCAGACTAAGCTAAACAGCTCAGTAGTCAGCAACGATGACTTGTAACAAATTCCTTTATTTGCTTTTCTCAGAGACTCATCAGATTTGATCCACCAAAGCATATATGTTAATTATTCAGGAAATTAGTAAATGGAGCAAAGTGAAAACCGTGATCAATAATCAGGAAATGAATTACGCTTCATGAAGGGAAAAGGATTAGTCATTCCTGTGTGCAGTCTTATATCGTCGACTGCTGCTTATATACTGATTAAATTAATCTGTAATCTCATTGTCTGAAGAATTTAATTACATTGTCAACAACGCCAAGTGATAGTAGAATATTATAAGCTACAGTCTCTGCTTATTGGACATGAGAGTAAACATCCAGGCCATCAGACAATAAGCAGCAGGGAGAAACATAAGCAAGCAGCAGCCTTCTGCTTTAGGCCCTGCCATGAACTAAGGTTTACTACCCTGTAAAAGATCACAACTGTTATTGTCTGATGTGCAGTTTATTGTGTGTGCAAGAGGGATTGTAGTCTTTTGTGTAAGCGTGTGTGTGAATGTGGTGGGTTTATTACAGGGTGTGCCTGTTGTCCTCATTTTGTTACTTGCTGAAGCACAGAAAAATATAGAAGTACAGAATATGCACAGTTGCATTCACTGAACTGAAGATGTGTGTTTTAAGTTACAAAGGTTCACCTTTGGTCCAACGATATAACAGTGGCATGACCTCAACTTGAGAGGGAAAAAAACTCACCTTTTCATCAACTTAAAATGTTTATTTATATTTAGCCAGAGCTCCTAAGGGGAATGCACACTGCTTAATTATGGGCTGTTGAGTCCAGCTTTGGTTTCCAGGTGGTGCAGAGGTGGAGATCAGATGTGAGGCAAGTCCAGACACAGGGTTTGTATTGAAAAAGTGGAGGTGAAAAGTCATTAGTGGAAACAAGGGATAGACAGATAGACAGAGAGAGAGAGAGAGAGAGAGAGAGAGAGAGAGAGAGAGAGAGAGAGAGAGAGAGAGAGAGAGAGAGA
>JAPQRP010000002.1:32865561-32889042 GCA_037367295.1 Apogon hyalosoma
TCTATCTATCTATCTATCTATCTATCTATCTACACACACACACACACACACACACACACTGACCCTTGAGGCTGCAGAACTCAGAGCTAATAATGTAAAGGATTCACATTCAATTCCTTTTGAAGCAGAACAATAATGAAAGTGATTGGAATCAGCCACATATGAGGACAAGAGGAGGGTGAACGAGAATTAATTTTGTCATTTAAACGGATGGTTAAAATGCATAAGAAACTATTTTGCAAATCACTGCACGCTGACAGGACTGTGTCTCCACTGTCATTGTTTAGACACATAGCCAACGGAAAAACCATTGAATTACCAGCCAGTGTGGTTTGCACTCCCAAACATTATAAAGCCCTGTGTCAACACTTCCCTCATTTCCAAATTCCATTGAAAAGCCTCAGGAATCCTCCCCACTGTATCGCCCATTGCCTCTGACAGAAACGTCTCATTGTGAAAATCAAGCCCATAAACGCTGTTTGGACCAGAGTGGCTGTGGTCCGTCAGATAAAGAGAATCAAGGGAGATGAAACTCAAAATTTTAGCATCTATATTACGGTGAAATGTCAATAGATTTTGTCATTTTCCATGGTTCCATAAGGGACAGGGGTGGATTTTAGGACAATGATCAAGTTCACTATATTCTGCATTTTTCTCATTATAAATGAAGGTGACAGTAAACCTTGTCCTGCTTATAAGTATAGCCTGTCTAGACAAAACATATGATATTATTCCTCTGTTCACAACCAAAGTGACATATACTGTAATATTGAACAAGGCCAGTATTGGGAAGGTTACTTTTAAAACATTATGTATTTCACTACAGATTATACACCCTTAAATGTAACTTGTAACTTACTTCATTATTACTCAACTGGAGTGACATTTAATTACTTAAACATTGTCTTAAGTGATCACAGCAGGTTGTGAATGTCAGGTTCACACAGTGGTTTCACCTAAAGTAGACTGAATCAGCTATAAGTATAAATAAAGACACATTTGTCTAGGAAAGAGGTTGAAGATCCACTTTTTTCCTTGACCTTCTATTTTCCACAGCATCAGTTACAGTGGAAACCAGTAAACAAAGCTGAGACTGAAAGTATGTGACGTTCACATGCAAGTTTCGTTTGTTGCACATAATCCTCTTTAAATAAATATGGCATCAGAAGTAAAAAAAAAAAAAAAAACCAAGAAACTCTTTCCTTATCTGTTTTCTCACAGCATAATCAGGCCACTTGATTACCCATTGTGACTCCATCCTTGTGTCGTGTGTGGACAGGTATCGAAATTGCGTGCATAGCCAACTATGATGCACATATGATTTGTGGTTTGTTTTAGAACAAGGGATTATGGGAAATCACCGATGCCTCTTAAACCTGAGAGTGTGCAGACTTTAAAACAGTCATCTCTCATGCTGTTTTCCTTTTGTTTGTATTCTATGTGAATGACTAAATACACTCCTATTCTGCATGCTAACCTTCTGCTTCTCCCCGACGCTAAATAAAACCAGCCTTGTGCTTTATTGTTTCTAGCATTACTTCCCCGACAGCTGTAAAATCCTTCATAGATTGTATTGCAGAAGTTCTTTTTTTTTTTTTAAAGGAAATCTCAAATCATTAACTGGTGTGGCCTGGCATGTTGCAGTAACGTGTGCAGAGTGTGTTTGGCGTGCAGTCACTCTCTGATGCCTATCACTGTGATTACAAGTGTCATTAGTTCCAGCTCTGCCAGCTTCAGCAAAGTCTGAGAAAACATGTTTATCTATGGACACATAAAGCACATAAGTACATGAAAACACACACAGACCACAGACACACACACTTAATATATTTGTTGTTTTGTCTGCGTTTATGCGTAGTCCTGTCCCCGTGTGTGTTCTTTGCTTGCTGTTCTGTGTTTGTCTTTGCCATATGTTTATCATTTTTATGTGTTAACAGAGGATTTAAAACACATTTAAAGAGGGCCTTGGTCTTTCTGCATCGCTTGCTATAGGAAACACTGTTTACATTTCATTGTATTAATGAACTTAAGTGATGTGTACTGTGGGGTTTGTTTGCCACATTACATTTGTATTCTTTTAGCTGGTTAAGCAGATGTTTTGTGCGTAAACAGTCCTTGTCCTCCAGATGCAACATCAAATAGATGTCTGAAAAAGGAAAAATGCATCCTTCAGGGCTTTTAATAGTTGATTTATTGGTCCAGATTTTGTGTGACATCTCACTGGGCTCCAAGGATCTTCCCACGCTTCAGGCTGGACTCTTGCATCATCGTATCTGTTGTAAACTATTAAAGAGATTATTATTCTTCATATGTATTAATTTCACTTATATCCTATATAACTGTTTCCAAAGACGTCTGAGTCACTCATTCATACAATGCTTTTATTCTTTCAGACTGAACTCCAGGCATCAACGCATTGAACCAATTTTTGTAATATATAAGATGTCAAATTTTAGAGTAACAGCATCTAAGGCTGCAACTAATGCATATTTATCATTGATTCATCCAGTTAATCTGTTGATTATTTTCTTAATTAATCACTGAAATGTTTGATCTACATCAAAATGGTGATAAAATGTTTTTTGAGGCTTAAGATGATGTCCTCAGGTAGCTTATTTTAGTCCAATTTGCAAAGATTTATGTGTTTATTGTCATAAAGAATACAAAATATAAAAATCTAAGAAGCTAGACTCACTGAATTTACATTTGTTTCTTTGAGGATAACTTATTATCATTTATCAATAGATGTTGATAAGCTTAATAATACACTGACCATAAAGTTAGAATATAATATTTTTTACACTGACAATATGATTTATTCTTGATAGGTGAAGTGTACCTGGGACTTAGTATCTAATCATTAAACCTGATCGAAGGTGATTACTGATGTGTGTAAAGAGGAATAAAAAGAGAAATGTGTCTTAAAAAATATTATTCCATCATTATGGGCAGCAATGCATTTGACAGCTGTTTCAATTAGTTGATTAATCGTTGCAGGTTTAACTTCATCATAAACCTTGACAATTTGCAACTGCCTTACACTGTCAGATCAAATAGAATGAGCACAGTTATTAATACTTAGAGGATATCTATTGTCGGGTTTAGAGCATTTGTTTCACGCTCAAGATCCCACTTTTCATTGACCAATCAATTAATCAAGAATTGAGATTAATTGAAAGAGTAAATTGTATGAGCTTCAGTCAGGTTTCACACTGAGCTGATGGGAGTGTAAATAATAAATAAAAATAAGTGCTCTTTTCTCATCACAGTTTTGACAGGCTGCGACTCGTGACACGTGACCAATCAGAATCAGGGCGTCGTGGAACCACAGAGTTGGAGGATACAGACTGAACCCAGATAATCTGTCTCTCCTTAAGTGACTCACCATTGTAGCCTCTCAGTGTTGTTTTCGTCTCCATGTGTTCACATTGTACCGTCTCTCGTACTGGAATGTGTTTGAAGCGTCGGTAGGAGGACGCTGCCCTCTGGCCCTCGCGCTCTGGCATGTTGCCCTTCCTGTGCTGCTCCTCCACCCTGGTGTAGACCCCCCCATGCCCTCTGCTCCCTGGACGTCCACACTCTCAACCTTCACCTCCTCCGTTCCCATGGCACCTCATTCCCCTCCATTTTTCTTCCATCAAACCCAAACCTCTGTGCTCCGTCTTCACCCGGTGTCTGCCGCCTGCTTTGCCTCCATCTGTTTCATGCTGTTGATGTCCCATGAGGCGGATAGTTGTGGGCCTTCCCTCTTTGCAGTCCCTGGCTGTGCTGGTGCACCTCCACAGGACCAGGAGCTTAATCCTGGGAGGGGGGGTTATCCACGAACAGTCAAACACACATACACAACCTAGGTCTTTTGTGGGAAGGAAACAGCGATATTATGGTGTGAAGACAGATGGCTGCCAGTTCTTATAATCGTCTCGATAACATTACCTCACATCTGGCTGTGGAGAACAGCCACAGGGCAAGGTGTGTATGTGTGTGTTTACATGTGAAAGATGCATGTGGGACTAATGTATATGCGGATGCAAAGGGCAGAGGCTGGATCCCTGTGGTGCAGTTTATACTCCCTCTCTTATTAGATTAGTCAAATATAAACAAAGACCTGTCATTGTAAATACTGATTAATACAGATTATGTTCTTTTACGATTGTCTAAACCTGTAGGCTTAGTGCTAATCTTCTTGTGAGACTACATTTATATCTGGCTGCTGCTCCTCCATCTACGTCTGCATTGGTGAACATGTGTTGGGTTATAATTGGGCTGTGATGTTGAGCTGGTAGAACTCTGATGACCTTTGTGCCTGGTCGCTCAGGGAAAGTTCAATACCAGGAATGGAAACATCACTCTACATGCAGCCTGCAAAGCCTCCTGAAACAACAGAAGGCCGCAGCACTTTAACTTTGGACAATCTGATTGGGAAATAGAGGCAGAAACTTGCGACATACTCCTTTCTGCATCAATATTGAAGTAATCTACAGATATCAGTCAACCTTGTTTGACAGAGTGAGGCATTTCCCCCCAAATCGCGTACTGTCTCCCACTCGTCGGTCCAGATGTCCCTCTTGTAGAAACTCTTTAATGGAGCGTGAGAGTAGTGATGGGCAACACCCAAGCCGCTCTGCTCTGACAGAGTGAAATGTAGATGCCTTTAATCTCTCTTACATAAGCACATTAGCAAAAAGAGGCTCATGTGTGGGTAGTTTACACCAAAGGTATGGTTATATTTGGGCTGACATCTGTTAGAGGAAGGAGGCATTTGGTCATTTTTAATGTGAAGTGACCACTTCTGAGTATGTCTGACTTACTGAACCTTAAAGTCTCATAAACTCCCATCCGCTCTTTTCCTAAATGTGCCTTTGTTACAAATAAAAATCCAAATAAAGGTGTGGAAAATTCTACATTTTTCTTGGTATATTCCTTTAAAGACACTCAACTCCCACACTACAGTCTTTCCCCCATTAGACAGCGAGACGACACCCCCCCCCGCACTGACGGATGAATCTCACGCTGAGGAGGGACTTTTGATATCTTCCTCTTCTTTTGCAACCTTTCACTCTGTCTTCGTTTTCCCCTGAGAGAGGCCGGGCCAAGCTGCTCAGTATCGGACAAGCTGGGCTTCCTGGTGGGTGATAAGTGACGGAGCGGGGCCTGAGTGGGCAGGGTCCACAGGGAACAAACCTGAAGGGGCCCTTAAGGGTCAAAGGGCATGTCAGAGGTCATGTGTGAGGAAGATGAAGAGGGACTGGGTTGAGTTTTTCAAGGTACCACAACGCAGATGGTGATGAGGGGGTAATAAGCCTGAAGCATGGGAACTGCTCTATATAGATTCCTGCGTATTTGCATGTTTGTGTGTAAGTGACACCTTTAAACTAGCCCTTCGTCAGTAACGAGAAGCTCCAACACCCCCACTAAAAAGCATAATAATCAGACAGTAAAGCATCCGACCAGGGCAATTAAGAGGTTTGTTTTCTGAATGTCCGTTTGAAGCAGTTGACACGCCGCCCATTAATCTTTCATGGAGCTAGAGGCAGAAAATCCACATTACAATACAGATAGGTGTGCATATTTGAGCAAGCTGTTTATTTACCATGAAATTCAAGCTATCAGGCTTGTTAGCTCACATGATAATTTGTGTCATACATCCTCTCCTGATATGTTTGCCTTAGTATGGCCCCTGTTTAGGGCTGCGCTCGATTGCAGGTGTGACTAATTACTGTGTGTTTGTGTGTGTCAGGGAGGGAAAAAGACATAAGAAAATGAGGAAACAAACCCGAGACAGACTAATGTGAGAAAGATTAAAAAGATGTTTGCATGTGTTTTTGTCCATTAGTGATAGTGCAGAGTGTCATGGTGTCTGTATGTGTGTGTGAGGGATGTTTACAATCTCTCATCTGGATGAATTACAGAGTTCAGGATATTTCCAAACCACATGAACATGAATATTTATTTTACATTTTTATTCAACTTCATTTCACCTCACAACCTTACAATTCATTTTGGAATTCTTCATTTGTAATAAATTATACCGCATGCAACCAACCATGTTATTTTAATGAGATGAAAAAAAAAATTATGATATAAAGTAAATAAGTCGGTCAAATTAATCTCAGGGTAAGAGGAGGGTTAATTATGTGGATCTGTGCAACATCAATGATTCATTAGATCTGTGCAGCCTAATGAACAACTCTGATTTGACAAAAATATTTTGTTTTTTCCCCATTTATGTGATATTTATGTAAGATGGTAACTTGAGTAACAGTGTTAGCAGCACATAAGAGGTTGAAGATATACTTAGGAAACATCAATGCATCATTTTAGAAGTTATTAAAGTGAAAATTAAAATGACTGATGAACTTTAAAACTTCATTTACTTTATTGTCCTTTAGGGTAAATTCAGGCTCTACATTTTATCCATCTTAATACATACACAGCTCCTAGCATTAGCATTACTGTTATTCAAGCTGCCACTGAAGGCGCTTGGGGACCAACTCCAGATCTTCATCAGCACCTTCGCTGACGACACCGACAGGGGAATTAACCCGTATATACACCATATGGGAACTGGAGGAAACCCATGTTTGGCAGAAAGAACAGGCAAAGTCAACACAGAAAGGTCTCCAGACCAACAGGGAATTGAACTTATAACCTTCTAGCTGTGACGTAGAGGTGTTAACCACTAAAAAGAGAACAAGGGTTTTAAAGTGTTAAAATGTTTATGTCGACTGTAGATCCACAATATGCAAATATTTTACCAATCTCATCATTACTTTACGGACAAATGTACTTAAAGCTACAGGAGCTGAAATGAGGAGTTTAAGCCATAAAGACCCAGTGCTACTTTTGTGTCAGTTCCCAAATGAATTTTTCTCTCTACGTACCATTTCTTAAGTGATCACCTCTGTATTTTGCATTTTTCACTGTAAATCATGTATTTTCCTATATTTAGTTTCCTATATTTTATTTAGATGTTCATGAAAACTCAGAGTACATTCAATGTTATTATATCAAAAACAGAGAAAATGGAAGAAAAAGGGACTTTTTCATCAAATATATCAAAAACAGAACATAAAACAATTGTTTCTATCCACTGTTATTTATCAAACTTCATGGGTTTTACTTGTGAATCAGTGTTGTAGACGATGACAGTGTTTCCATGGTAACTACGGAGCCTCTGAACGTCCAAATGGGTCATATCTGATGACCATGAAAAGATGACAAATTGTATTTTACACCAATTATTTACATGTATTGATAGGATTAGTGGATCAGCAGGTATTAAATATTCTATATCAGTAGATGCTGTTGGTTGCCAGTGGATGTTTGGGTCTTTATTGGTTACAAAAACACGTGCCACTCTCTCCTATCAGTCCTAACAATAAAACTAAAAAGTAAAGGTAGATGAGATGACACTTGTTCATCCCTCTGTGGAAAAGTGAAGTCACTTTTCTAAGCTTTTGTAATGACTTTAAGTAGAGTAGTACAACCATGTCCAGGTTGTGTCTGACCAATGATTGGGAATTACAGCTGTCAGTCACCTAGTTAAGCCCCATGCCTGTCTGCAGACACCTATAAGTAGCCATAGTCTGTATCACAGGGTTTCTACAACGTGAAAACAAAATCAAGGAGTCGATGCAGAAGTTGTATGTCCTCTCAGACCACACACACATGGTCAAATGTCAGTATGGATTTTTTTACCTAGTGATGCAAAAAAAAAAAAACAACCTAAAACAAACAAACATATACTACATCTTAAAATGTCTCAAGTGTGCAGAAGTGCAGATACCCTTTAAAAAGAGAACACATTTTATTGTTCTATTATTAAGTTAATGTTCATTGCTAGTCATTAGTAAACCCTACATTCTAATAATAAATTGTTGACTTTAGAGCTGCACAATATATTGTTTTAGCATCGTTATTGCAATGTATGTGTGCGCAATAGTTACACTGGAGGTCCTGCAATCTAGAAGGCAAATGAACTCAACGCGTTCTCATCTAATTTCAGCCTGGGTACCTGACACACACGCGCACAGCGATCCACCAATCACAATCATTCTTAATCAGTTTGCCGAAGCAGACCACGCCCCTGCACATGGAGTGAGTCACTGGTAACATTGAAAAATGAGCAACGAACAAGAGAAAATCACCAAAAACAAAGACTTGGTGCCAAAAAGGAAAGCAATGTCAGTTATCTGGAATTATTTCGGCTATAAGAAGGATGATATTGAAACAAGTGTTGGCACCTGTTGCCACAACGAGAGGAAACACAACTAATTAGTTTGACCATTTACATCAGCGCTACACAGCTATTATATCCTCCCGAGTATTTTTTCATATCGCAATATATATCGCAGGGTTAAAGAAAATCACAATGTCAGTTTTTTCCAATATCGTGCAACCCTAGTAGACTTATAATAAAAACAATGTTGTACTTCATGCAGTATTGTTCATCCATCCATCCATCAGTTTTCTTTCTCTCTACTAACATTATACTTCAGAACATGGATTGTGGTCTTCTGTCCTGATCGCTGACCCCTGGCTGAGGTTCGTATTGACGTGGGTGTCCTCCCTCTCAGTGGGTGCTCACTGTAACAGCTTCCTGTTGGATCACACTTACTCTATTAGCTGGACTAATGAGATTCGTAAACAGTGTTACAAAAGTATTATTTTAAAGGAGATACAATTCTCATCATGACTCATCTCCTTTTCACTTACTGAATATAATAAAAAGACACATTTAATTTGCAAAAAGGCAAGATAATATTCTTATCTACCTCAGGAGGCAACACAAAGCTCAGAAACATAAATGCCTTCACAGTGTCTTCATCACCTCATCATCATCCTAGTGTGACTCCCTCTTTTTTTCTCTTTGAGTGAAAGCTAATTACCTCCTGTCCTGCCTGGCTCCTAATAAAAATGAAATCTCTTTGCAGAGATGTATTTCCTGTTTGGCAGGAAGTGCTGAATGGACTTTAGAGATAAGGTCGATATGCATAAAGATGGCAGGAGGAGGAAAGCAGCGTGTAATTATTTACAGGGAGAAGCAAAGTCAGGTCAGAGCTTGTTTCTACCTGAGGGTAAAGTCCTTGTCCTGATCGTGGTTTGGTTATCTTTACACCAATCCTCTGCTTCAATTGCTGTATTTGATCTTCTCTTATCACATATGTCAGGCCTAAGGACAGTACTCATGCACTTGGCATGGCATGAGAACCATTATACAGTCCAAATGTGCTGATTTATTGAGATACTATCAAAGGTCTGATAAATGATTCGAAGATACGATACGGCAGTGTTTGTTTGCAGACTTTAAAACACAGAAATATCTGCAGTTCACCAGCGGATTCAGTTAGGCAGTGAGCAGCCTTATGACTTTGAAGAGCTGTTATCGCCTTCCCTTTTCCCAGCGTTTCCTCATCCATTCAAGCAGCAGCAGCCGTAGCACCAGTCAACCTCCGACCAGTGGCCCATGTACTTCCAAGGGCTCACCTTCCAAAACTGGCTGTTGTTCAAAGACAGACTTTGCTTGCGTATGATAATGTGAAGCTGTGGTTATTGTGTCAGATGGGACATGTTGTGGAGATGTCTGTGCCCGATAAGAGTTGGTCGGACCGCGATACTTTCTGATTCAGTCAGGTCTCCAGTGCTGGTCCATGTTTCTGGGTCAGGTAATGGGCCGAGGGAGGGCTCACGTATGTCACTTCAAACACTTTTATTCTGTTATTGGAACCTCATGGCTCAGTTACATTTTCAGCATTCTTAGTTTGACAGATTTGTTTCTTTTTTTTTATCTCCATCAGTGAAATTCCAGATGCCAACAGCTCCTAGTGCAGCTAGGACATTTTTTTTCCTTCTTTTTTTAGTGCACTTCAATATGTCTACGGCCAATTGAAAAGAAAGTGTTGCCCTGTCTTCCAGTGACACTGGAGAAGTGGAAACACATTGCACGTTAACCTGGTGTTGGGATCTCTGGCTTTCCTCAGTGAGTGTTTGAAACGAAGGAGCCTCAATGTGTTGAGAGTTACACAGATACACATTTCATATGTTGATATGGAACTTTGATCCTCTAAAGACTGCATTTTCAGGTTTAGAAACATAACTTTGAGGCTGTGATGTTTGTATAACTACTGTCCAGATTGCCATGAAAGTTTATGCAGATGTTCACGGTCTAATAGTAATCAAAAGGATAAAAGCTTGTCCTGGTTATTGTTTTGCTGCTAAGTCGTTTCTGACACTTTTTATTATGGTAAGATATAACAGGACGGGGCTGATGTCTAAGTCAGCAAACGCTCATGACATTTGCACACTTGAAAAAAAAAATACAAAAAGCACAATATTTAATGAAACTATTCCCAGACAGACAGACAGACAGCATATATGCAATTACAAATTTGCTGTAAAATGTCTCAATTTTATATATATATTCATTTTATAACTATCAGTCTCACAGTCTTAATTGATCATATTATCTATTCATATTACTATCATACTCACCTAACATTCATGTAAACAGTCAGTTTGTCACTGTAGAACATTTGTGCTAACCTATGTAAGTTTGTAGCAGGTCCAGGCAAGAGAATGTATTTCATTCTGCATATAGTGATACTTTAAGGCAGGGGTCTCAAACTCAGTTTAGTTCAGGGGCCACATTAAGCCAAACTTGATCTGAAGTGGGCTGGACCAGTGAAATAATAACATAATAATAAAAAAATAATGTTAACTCCAAACTTTCCTCTATGTTTTAGAGCGAAAAAAGTAAAATTATGTGATGGAAATGTTTACATCTACCAACTCTCCTTTAAAACAATGTGTATAACATGAACAAACTGAAAATTCTTAAGAAAACTAAATGCAATTTTAACAATGTTATGTCTTAGTTTATAATTTACACATATAAATTACAACTTACAGATCACAGTGGATCAACAAATGCGCAAAAGATTTAAAACAGGCAGAATATTGGTCAACTTGCACTTCATACATTTCAAAATGTTCATATTTGTTCAGGTTATTCGCGTTTTTGTGAAATGATTGTTTGTTTTAGTGTAAATACAGTAAAATTACATGAAAATGTTTACATTTACAAAGAGAAACATTTGGAGTTGTGAGTGTTTATAGGTTATTATGCTAGTATTTTGGGTATCCGACCCACTTGATTAAATTGGTCTGTATGTGGAACTTGAACTAAAATGATTAATATCTTCAGTGTAATTTTTGCATTTCACAGATTGATCCAGGGCCAGACTGGACCCTTTGGTGGGCCAGATTTGGCCCCCGGGCTGCATGTTTGAGATCTCTGCTTTAAGGTCCAGGGTTTAAGGTTACACAGATGCTTTAGAGTAAGGGTTGAGAGACAAATATTAATTCTGTATGAAACTGTGAGTTAGGACATAGTGATGGAAGTACTGCAACTGTATATATAGGTTTAAAATTTGGACTTGCGTTTACTTTATCTAGATATTGTCACTGCAATTTATGTCCAAAATCACAGAAACCAGGGAAAATTAAAGGAAAATTCATCACAGTTTGGTTGTAACTTGCCTATAACTTATAAGACGTGAGGAAATAGTGATTAAGCTTGTCATATAATCTTTTAATCCTTACTCATAATTACTCACCTCCACTCTAGTGTTCAGTCAAATTTAACATCTTATCCTTTAAGATGAAGCCACAAGGCATCCCAGTCTGGTAAAGAATCATCGCAAAGCATTAATTGTCCCCCCTCCTTTACCACAGATCCACTGTTTACTGAACCACAGACTCAAACACAGCAGCAGCAGTGACCTGATTGGCTGAGAAACACTTCTGGCTATACTTACTTCCTTTTTGGTCGTCGTAGTTTACACTGTCTCTGTGGGAACGACGCTGGGCTGGAGTGAGTCTTTAAACTGTGTACAGATCCGATTCATGGCAATTCAAACACATGGGATGTTATAAATGTTTGTGAGTGCTCTGTTTTTAGTGGCAGATTTGCATTATACAGTCTTACCTAACACACATATTTTTAATTTCCTATGGGTTTTATTGCTCATGCTCATATACAAACAGTCAATGTGCACCCAGTGAGTCAGCGGCTATTCCTGTCGATGCGTGGGTAATGCGTATACCTGTCAGAGTTTATGGAAAAGAGGACAAGTGAGGAAATGGAAGAAAAGAAAGAAAGAAAGTTTTCCTGATCTGTTGAACTGAGGACCTGTGCAATATGACAAAAAACATGGTTTATCATGATACATAGTTTGATGAGTGATAATATCTGAAGCCTGAGGAAAGACAGGATTAAAAAGGTTCATGTTAATGAGCATTAAGAGTAATGACAAATGTAGGTCTATGTATTTAACCAAGATAAATAAGAAAAAATATGCAAGCTTTAGGCAGGGGTCTCAAACATGTGGCCCGGGCCCAAAACCAGCCTGTCAAAGAGTCCACTCTGGCCTGTGGGATGAATTTGTGACATGCAAAAACAACACTATTATTCACAGTCAAGGGTGTTAAAATAAGTTTAGCTCAGGGGCCACATTCAGAGCAATTCAATCTCAAGTGGACTGGACAAGTAAAATAATAATATAATCATTTATAAATGATGACTCCAAATTATTCTCTTTTTTTCTAGCGGAAAAAAAAGTAAAATTACATGATGAAAATGTTTACAATTCCAAACTATCTTTTCACAAAAATGTGAAAAGCCTAAACAACCATGAACAACCTAAAAATAAGTGGAATTTTATCAATATTCTGCCAATTACTAAATATTTTGTGCCTTTTTAGATTCAATGTGATCTGTAAGTTGTAATGTATATGTGCAAATGGAAAGCTGAGGCATAATACTGGTAAACCTGCACTTTTACTTTTTTGCACTAAAACAAAGAGAAAATTTTGAGTTTTTATTTATCAGTTATGCTATTATTTTACTGGTCCAGCCCACTTGAGATTAAATTTGGCTGTTTGTGGCCTAAACTAAAATGAGTTTGACATCCCTGCTACAAGGTCTAAACAGCCACCAGCAACCAAATGTATCTATTGATCTAAAATGTTTAATAACCTATGAAACATTTATCCTATCAATACATGTAAATAATTCAGGTAAAATGCAGTTTCTCAGCTTTTTCATCAGATATGACCCTTTTGGACATTCAGAGGCTCCGTGGTGAACATGGAAACACTGTCATTTTCTGCAACAATGATTCACCAGTAAAACCCATAGAGTTTGATAAAGGCTAGTGGATGTAGATGCTTTTTTCATGTTCAGTTAATGATATATTTATAGATTTTACCAGAAAATACACTTTTTCTTCAGTTTTCTACACGGTCAGTAATGTAAATGTAAGAGAATACCTGATTTTCATTCAAAAATGCAGAGGATTATACTATAATAAATGGCTGTCGGTTTCTTAGGAAAGGTTAAAAGTAGAGAAAAAGACATTTGAAAGTCAGAATTGTTGTAGGTTTTTAAGGGTTAAACGATGTTCGTGGTCTTTTGATGATAGTATTTTTTTAGTTCACAAAGTTTCTTTTGGATGTCACATCAAGCATCTCCTACTCTCACACATTTTGCTGTTTTAAACAATATAGATTACAGAATTTACGAGTTGCGCTGAATCGGGCCAGTGCAGGATGATGACAAACTCTTTCATCATCCAGCTCAACTCTGAGGAATACAATTGAAACAACATTCAGGATGGTAACATACTGCTTATATTTATGACTTATTTACACTCTTTTTAGACATCACTTTTGAAATATCTGTATGTGTAACACAGGTTCTCACGAAATTGCCAAATCAATTCAGTGCAATTGTTTTAATTGTGCTCATTTCCTTCTATAAAATGATGCTTTCATGATGTTGTAAGGCAGTTACAACCTTTGTAATAAACTATGAACATCAACACTCTAGAGTTCAGAAATAGCTGAAAGGAAAAGCACTTATTGTTTCACTTTGATCCCCTGTTAGAAAATGTAAGTACCATAATTTCCGGACTATAAGCCGCTACTTTTTTCACCTGCTTCGAACCCTGCGGCTTAAACAATGATGCAGCTAATTCATGTTTTTCACGGGCTAACGAGCTTCATGCCGCCAATACATTTAGGCTCGTCACACCAGACCAATGAAACTACCGAACAGTTCACAGTGGAACCGTTTCAATCACCGTAAATCAAACGCACTCACACTAAATTCTTCAGATCAGTCATTTTGCGCGTCATTGACACACCTTCATCATGGAAAACACACAAAGAAATGCATATGAGGCAGCTTTCGAGTTAAAGGCGATCGATCTGGCTGTTGAAGAAGGAAATAGAGCTGCATCAATGAATCAATGGTGGGATGTGGGAGACGGCAGCGTGCGGCTTATATTCAGGTGCGCTCAATAGTCCGTAAATTACGGTATCTCATAATTAATACCAACAAAGGTGTAAATAAATTGGCTTGTTGTTTGTATCACTGGGTGGTTTCTCAAACAGCTGAAAGCCCGGGGCATTAATGTTGTAGTTTTTGAGTTTGGGAAGACTACCCCTCTTTCACTTCCTGTTTAAAGACACTCGACTGTTTGGTCAGACCATCAGTAACCTTTAGGCGGTCATCACTCTGAGTAATTTGGTCTAATCAATCGTTTTTATTGCCTGATGTAGAACAAAAAGGTCTACAGATGAGTGTGACATGGACCTCACAGTCAGTTCACAAATGCCACTGAATGTAAAACCTCAAATCCCTTCTGCATCATCTCCAGTCTGTGCTCCTGTTTACCGAGGCGTCGCTCACAGTTCTGTGGTTTAATCCTCCAAACCAACACACAGATGAGCCAGTGCAGAACAGTGCAGTCAACAATCCTCCCGCAGGGGGTTTACCTCTGGATCTGTTTGCATGTGTCTTCAGGTTACATGAGAAGAGATGAGATAAAGTTTTGAGTAATGAAATGTCATGCTACTTATAAAGCCAGGTGGAGGCAAAGTCTGCGTCATGACACGAAAACAGCGAGTGAAGGAGTAGAAAATAAATCACATTTACGGGGTCTTGGCTGTGTGATGCCTTTTCAGTGTTTCCAGTGTGATCAGGTCAATTATCTCATACTTTTCAATAAAACTTCCTTTGGAAAATGAAAGTTAGAACAAATATTCTTTCCATGCTCAACATTTTATGCTCTTGTGATGAAGTGATCGTGTTAATATCTGTTCATATTGTTTATCCTGTCATTGATGCACAATGTATAGTTATAGTTTTATTTCAGGAATTGACTAGAGTTTAGTTTTTATTTATTTTTAGTTGTAAGGTTGAGGACAGTGATGATTTATTCAAGCTACTAAAAAAGAAATGATGATGATGATGATGATAATGATGATGATGATGAAACAATGACAAATTACTATACGATTTCCAGTCTGTGTTTATTTAAGTTGCCATATTACATCATTTTTATTTTTTCATGAACATTTAACACGAGAAAAACAACTGATTTCTTTCACCTGTAAATGTATTTTGTTTGTGTTGTTCCGTTCTCACTTGTTGGTTTGAACTTTATATAGTTATTCTTGTATCTGTTGTAATTAAAGTTATGTTTTTGGGGTTTTGGTTTTTTTTTTTTTCACTTTTTTCAGTTTTCATATAAAGTAAAAACCCTTGTTGGGGGTTAATTTGTGAAATGTACAGAATTTATGATGCATGGGAAACACATCCTTATATAAATGTAAGCAGATACGTTCTGAAATCAGAGCTGCCTCTGCCTGTGATAACCCTGTGCAGCCTCTGAGGATTTACAGCTTCATGGATCTCACATCCATCGGTGCTGCAGCAGATGTATACAGAGGTCTGTTTGACAGCCAAACTGATGAAGTTGAGCCTCAGTCATGATGCCTGTTAATAAAACTATAGCACCAGCTCCAACCATGAACCCCAGTTATAAGGTCTGGGATGAATTCCAAATGTTCCATTGTTTTCACTCTCTTTGGTTCGAGTCTCTCATTAAATCAACTGTGTTTGCATATACGCATTACTTGTGCGTGCGTGTGTGTGTGTGTGTGTGTGTGTGTGTGTGTGTGTCTTTATGCGACCAGACTGTTAAACTTTCTTATTAGAGTCTCAGTCACAGAGTTGCTGAAATAAGATTTAAATTTATGAATAGTTTGTGTGGAATAGCTGGCAGCACACTCAGAGAAGAAACTTTTTTGTTTTGTTTGGAGCGTCACACTGACACCCCACTCCCCTCCCACAGCCTCAGCCTCCGCTATGACTTTCACCCTTGGACATGTGATCCTCAGTTTGTTGGTTACTGTTATGAAAACAGTGTATGATAACCCGTCTAGTGGGGAGGATGGTTGACTTCTAGAGTCATGTTAGTTATTTCTTAAAATGTTTGATTTTTTTCCCACCCTCAGATAAAGCTCTGGTTTGTTGAGGCATGTCTTCAAAAACACACATAACTAAAAGACTTTCAGATTAATTTCTTTGGAATCTGAAGATAAATCTGTTTGCTTCCTCATTTGTTTCTGGTTCAAAGAGGTTTGATTCAACACTGTGGAGGTTTGTAACCAACTCAGTGCTCATACAGTGATGGTTTCATTACAGGAAGACAAAGCCAGGGTGATCCTGAGGCTCTGACAGCCTTTTAAAGACTCTTAGGGGGTTAAGCTGTACCTTCAAGGAACATCCACTTGTCTGAAAACCAGGGCTTTACAGTCTTCCTGCCCCCTACTATTTTTATTCCTGCTCAGTTAATCTGATGTCAGGAGCCGCAGACACAAACACAAACACCATGCTGTCTCATGCTGTTCTGCTGAATGGATATGAATTTTGGCTTATCTGGATGCTCATTTCCTGCGTCTCACACCTCAGTGCCCAGCCCTTAAACACACTCACGAATATACTCACGGAAAGCCCAGGGGTCGGAGGGAGTGAGATTAAGAAGCTAGTCTTAGAGGTCAAAGGTGGCCAAGTTCCTACTGCCTAATGATTCTAGGTCGGTGTACTGTGTGACTGCATGCACCCCTGTGTATGTGCATGACTGAACATGTGTGTTAAAGCTGGACAAAGCAGGATTTGTGTGCACGAGCATGCAGCTGTGAGGGCCACTGCGTGTTGATGAGGTCTTAATCAGAGCGCTTACAGCTGGGGTTAAAAGGTCGCCGGGTGACGGAGGTTTTTGATTGGGCCCCTGGGAACCTGGTGGAGCCTGGGGGCATGGAGGCAGGGTGGCAGCACCGTGATGCAGCTCATTTTTCTCGGTCACTGCACCCAGCAAGCTTTTTTCTACATAAGCGGTAATACAAACACACACCAATACACATTTGATTGTCCACACACACAGACAATAGCCAGAGGTTTGTTATTCTAAGGCAGGAAAGCAGGAAAGTCCTACTGTGCAACTAAAGCAGCTCATTTCTACCTTTAAACCACAGAGCGTGGTTTTCCCAGTGAGCAGAGTGGATAGTCTGTCTGAGCGGTGTCAAGGCTATCAATCATATGAACGTGTCATTATAAATGAAAGAATAAAGACAGGAATGCTTTATTTTGCTTTTATTGGGGGACTCCCTCTCCTTACTGTGCACCGCTTGATCTCATGCCAAGCGTCTGGAGGCAAGGATGACTCACACGGTGGTGGGGAGTTAAGAGGACGGCTTGTAAAGGAGTGGGAGATCTGTGAGCATGTTTTGTGCGTTTGTCATGGTCAAAATGCTTTAAATAGTGACCTCAGTTTTTTATATAATCATGTATAATATTCCTACAGAATATAATCAATCGAAAACAGCTACTGGAAACTTGTTGCACAACTCTCCTGTCCACATTTATTTACATTAGCATTCAAAAGTGCAAAAGCTTTCCTCTGCTGACCACTGAAGGTGATTTGTGACTGTGGCTTTTTCTTCTGTGTGTTCTGGCCAAGAAAAATGAGGCGGTTTTTGACCAGAACAACTGCTGTATGTGGACAGCCTGAAGCAGTAGAAGAAAATACAGAAACAAAAAACTTCCACCAAAAAAAAATAAAAAGAAAGAAAATCATAACACTAAAAATATGGTTTCAAATAGAATTTAATGATCAGTAGATCAGAGGTCAGAGGCTGAAGAAACACAGTGGCATTGTCTACTACATGACCAGCATTTTTTTTTTGTTTTGTTCTCTAGAACTCCAAAAAACAGCAGATTGCATGAGAAAAGACCCAGACGGCTGAAGTGACAGTGGCCTCTGTTTGCCATCTGTCACCAGAAGCAAAGTTTGGTAAACTGTGGTCATATTCAGACTACCAGTGAACATCCTGTTGTCCTTTGGTAGAATATCATTCTGATGGGCTAATGGCCTTGTTCAGGTTCAAAGCAGACCCCATCCCGTTCCCCCATACCTCCCAACTAAGCTTTTAAAGCTTTCTGAAGACTATGGAGTGAAATATGAAAGAGGTAAAGGTGAAGCAGAGGTCGGAGCAGAGCAGCTCCTCTGGTTTTCTTCCATCCAGCTGACTCTCTGGGAGGGACAGCTTCAGTCAAAGCCAATCAATTTCCCTGAAACACACAGAATGTAGCATCAACATAGAGAATAAGTGTCATAAATGGACCTGCCTGAATCCTGTCATACGTTATATATCCTTTAATATACAGGAGTAGTTTATCATAATGTCTGACGCTGAACATCTGTCCTTGTCGAACAGAGGCAGATGGTTTTCAGTGAACTGACCTTTTCTCAGGATTACTTCAAATTAAAAGGCCTTTCATTGTATATAGTCTGACATATCAGAGTGTTTATTTTCCACAGAGTGTTTGTATACTTTTATTTATTCAACTCTGGTTCACAGTGTTCCTCAGTGTCTTCTAGAAGATAAATAAGTGGGCAGCATGGCAGTAGATCAGTAAGTGAGGATGAGTGGGTGATGACATTGACTACCATGAGAAAGACTCAGACAGATACCTTTTTTTTTTTAGAAATCACCCAGGCTAATATATTAATATATATTTGGTGAAGGAAAGTGATCTCCATCCACATGAAAGTTTCTGAAATAATTTCCATCCATGTCACATGATTAGAAGAGGCAATAATGTTGCTGGACATGAAAAATATCCCAAAATGCTGGAAATTACAACTCACCTAAATGAATATTACTGGTAGCTCATACTAAAATCAGAATTTAACTGTACAACAGCTGCTAGCAGAAAAAAACAAGAACAGAAGTGTGTGTTGAATTGTTGAACAGTTGAGAGTCAAAGCTGATGTCTTTGTTTCTTTGATTGGTGGTTTAAAAACAGGGTCAACAGCAGTTCCAAAATTCTACTCAAAGAGTAATGTGAATCCTAGGTGTAAACACAGTAAAAGTTAAATGTCTTAAATGAAAAAGTATGAGTGTGGATGACGTCTCAGTACTGTCCACCTGAAGATCATCACCTATTCTATTTTATTATTAAAACCCGCACTATGAACAGCATTTATGCCCATGACAGATTTTATTCTGAGATGTAATAATGTAATCTATTCTTTTGCTTTTTTCACATTTGATGTCTCTGTCTTTGATATATATTCTTCTGAATTTCTTTAGTCAACTTATATTTTGTTTTTGAACTCTAATCAAGAGTTTGGACACTATTTGACAGCGTCAGTCTTCATCCACTCGTATGCAGGAATGTTACTGGCATGTCATCCCAGTAGTGCACACACATATTTATCCTCACGCACAAAGACAGATGCTCGCCCTCCCTCTCTCACGTACACACTCATGTACAAACCAGAGAGGCTGAAGCACTGTAATGGAAGCCAGATTTGTACATTTCATACTTGCAAAATCTCTCTCTCTCTTTCTCTCTCTCTCTCGAGAATCGACTGAAGTAATCGGATGCCATGTGAGATGCCACATTTGTATTGCAACATAACATGTCTAAGCCCTGTTTTCTTTGCAATATAGTAAAGCATATTAACTTTAATATGGAATGGCAAATCTCAAATAGAGTTGGAATATAGAACATTGAAACAGCTGTGTTAGATCATCCATCGAAGTAAATCAATAAATTCACATCTAGCACTATTACATTTGTGTTGGAGAATGTTTGGCACATCATATGTAATACATATGCACACAACTATTACTTCAGCCTGATGTGGGTCTATGTTCAGACTTCAGTTTGTGGGACTCAGGGCTGTGGACCATGTTGATCCTGCTGGTTTGGACTACATACTGTGTCTATAGAGAGATTAGCGAGCTTCCGCTTACTCAATGGGCTCCGTTAGTTTTAGGCCTTAGTGTTTTCATGTCAGGCGGGCAAACTGCTTTCCAAACAACTCTTTGTTTCAGCCCCAGCAACTGGGTGACCCACAAACTGAGCCGGCGGATGGGAAAGAAAAGCATGTGGAAATTGTAATGACATAACCATCCTGATGAGTCATTTATTTAATAAATGTCACTGACCTGTAGCAGATGATCCAAGATTAAGACGGAGATTGTTTTATTAATTATTGATTAACAGATAATTGTTAAATGCTGTAGTGCTGAAAAGCCCTCAAGCAAGAGCATGTGTAACCTCTGCTCAGCTTGAGATGAAAGACAGACCTCCTTTCAGTGTTTTGGTTCTATATCGTTTTTGTTTTTTCAGGAGGCGTAAAAGCCAACGAAAGATCTCGATCCAGTCAGCTCCATAAAGGGGGCGTGATGGAGGAGGCAGGGTAAGGGTCTTCTCTGCCAGGGATCTCCAGATGTGTGACCTGGCCCGTCACTTTGCGATAAGAGCGACAGCTGACTCTCAGCTAGAAGCATATGGACAAACACGCATGGCTGCATCCAGTCTGCACGGGAAGAAAGAGAAAATGATAAGTGGAGGAGAGGACGGTGGTGCAGATATGAGGGAGAAGATGGGCAAAATGACAAATAGACAATTTAGAGAAGAAGACAAGGCATGGGAAAAGAGAGGCAGGCTTCTGTTATTCATCTGCAGTTCACATGTGCAGTCCTGTTTTGGTGAATGCAGAGGGTCCTCAAGGCATCCGTAACCACTCACTCATTCTACACTAAAGTTTCATCCTTCTTTCCATCACTAACAGGCTGTGTAATAAAACCAGTGTGTTTCACAGCAGCAGAGTCCCTCTGTCAGTCTCATTCTTTCTCATTTACCCCCCACATCTCCTTCTCTGTGTAACGATCTCACCAACACTGTCAGACCCTGCAGGTGCAGCACTCTGTACCAAGCTCACAGGGGATAGTAAAGGTGATAACGATTTATTAGTCAACTTTGTATTTTAATGGATCGCAGATGCAGCAGGACATGCACGTTGGCTCCCATTGGTGGAGAGGTTGTATCTCAGCGTCTGATTGGCTGATCCAGAGATGCCATCAGTGCGCTAATGACAAGAGTCTGGAATCTGTGTGATCTATTCGGCATTTCGACCCCCCGGCGTGCACAGAGTCTGGACGCTGCAGAATAAAAACAGGCCACATGTTGATCCGTGTTGTTTTAGCCCTCTGGGGAGAGGGAAAAGAGGTGATAAGGATCTCTGCAGGCTTTAGGCCAGTCCCTATTGTGCAGTGGGTTGGTGTGTGTTTGTATGCATACATGTGGTGTGAGAAGGGACACACAGACCACTGCAGCAGTTCACTCCATGGAAAGGCTGTGGATCAATGTGGCTTCAACAGTGACATTTGACCTTTAACATGTAACTCCATCCTCTCTCAGAGCCCAACTCCACCCAATGCATGATTCTGAAAAGTGTTAAAAAGTTGGCGAGAGGCTGAGGGGGCGTGTGGACATTCTCTGGATAGAGGCATATGAAGGTTTGAAATGTTGGGTTCGGGCTTTTGTAGCGATGTGCCTCTTAAAGACCCACCGCTACTTTTGTGGAAGTTCCCAAATAAAATGTTCTCTATATCTAACCTTTCTTAAGTGATTTATCACCATTTATTATAATAATATCCTCTGTATTTTACATTTTATCAGTATAAATCAGGTATTTTCCTGCATTTAATTTACTGATCATGTAGATGTTCATAAAACCTCAGATTAAAGTTGAGGGTTATTGTATCAAAAACAAAGAAAACTGAAGAAAAAGTTACTTTTTCAGCTAAATACATCAATATCTAAACATAAACCCAGTGTCTCCACTGTCATTGATCAAACTCCACGGCTTTTACTGGTGAATCAATGTTGTAGAAGATGACAGTGTTTCCACATTCACTGCAGAGCCTCTGAACGTCCAAATGGGTCATATTTGATGACCATGAAAAGATGACAAACTAAATTTACACCAGTTATTTACATGTATTGATAGGATTAGTGAATCAACAGGTATTAAACATTTTAGATCAGTAGATGCTTTTGGTTGGTGTTGGATGTTTGGGTCTTTATGGGTTAAAGGGTTACCACCTTCAAATCTCAGCTTAAAACTTATTTATTCAGACAGGCCTACTCCAACCCATAATTACATAATTCCAATTCTGCCATTTTATGTACCTTTGTGTTTTATATATGTATGTGTGTCATTTTAATTGTGTTTTATTTTATTTTAACAACTCTGTACAGTGACCTTAAGTGTCCTGAAAGGCACCTATAAATAAAAGGTATTATTATTATTATTATTAAAAAGGCCCACCAAAGAAATTGCCATAAATCTGGAATATTTCTTTTTGTTTCACCCTGCCTTTATACAGTTATTTTCAATAGAGAACAGATGACAAGTACACTGTCAATCAGGCACAAATAGAGGATCAAAATGCACGACCCAAAACACAAATTAGTAGTATTTAATGGAACAGTTCAGGAAGAGTCTGTTAAAATCTGGAATAATATGCTATCATAGTGTGAATAAAACAGGAAAAAGTTATTCAGAATCTCACAATAGTGAAGAGACAACTGGATTGTTGAATTCAGGACAAAGAAGATGAAATGGCAGAGACAAAAGGGAGCACTAAGACTTAATACTTTTAGGGGAAGGAAGACAATCAGGTACATTAGGATGGACCTGGTAATCCACACAGAGACAGGAAGTAAAGAGAAATAAAAGAGATGGTAAGTGACTTCAAAATAAAACAGGAACACACTAATATAAAACATAAAAATGACAGAAGTGGTAGAACTGAGCATGACAGACTCCTCAAATCCACCAGACTCCCTTTACATAAACATTAATTTTACCTCACAGTATCACTGCCATCACTGTATAGGGTTTTGTTATTGTATGACTGCAGTGTTTTTTAATGTTTGAGCTGATTGAAGCAGGGGATCTGTGATTACTCTTTATGTCATGGGAGTTAAATCACTTGAAGAAAGTTATTTAACAACTTCAGTTCCCACCATCGTAAAATGAATGAGGTTTCAAGCCCAGCTCTGATTAGAGGGCGTTAACATGAACTGTTTACATGAGGGAGCAGAAATGGCTGACTCGGTGTCAGCGTTGGCTTTTAAGGGTGAATTTAAAACAATGGTGTTCTGAGCCCTTTTAACCCATAAGATAAGATGAGATAAGATAAGATAAGATAAGATGAGATAAGATAAAGTTTTTTCCATTGTATACAGTCACCTGTAAAAAATAAATT